>CADEPD010016932.1:0-15765 GCA_902829195.1 Fraxinus dipetala | reverse complement strand
CTAATAAGATTTCGTGAAATTTTCTGTTTAAAGTATTGAATTCTAAATAATAATAATAATAATAATAAACGGGATAGGGCGAGGCACGAGTTACCCGCCTCGGAGCAAAGTTCACAGCCTCGTCTCCGACCCGAAAACACTGTTCCGGACAGGGCCCCACTAATATCGAGTTTGTCGGATTTTTTTTTTATCGAGATTATCTCGATTCAATAAAAACTCAAGGGGTGAATTAGGTCCACATGATAAAAGACACGTAAAATGTGGATTCTATTATACACACATTTCTAAATCTAAATAAAATAAAGCAACATAAAGATTCGTATATAAACATAGTATTTATTTAGATACACTTTGTTGAAAATGTATACAATCATATTGCAATCTTTTCGACATGAAATGACTTATAATTGTGGAAGTCGGTCATCAAAAAGGGTTAAAGCACGGGAATTATTTAAACGCAAACCGTAATTATTGAACTAAATTACAAGGCAAATTCTCAAAAACAATTACAGAAATTGACTACAGACATCTCTTTGAATATTATATACAGATTTTGCACCTACTATCACATAATATTTCAGTAACACAGTTACAGGCAGTACTTCTTTGGCTACACTGAATCATACATACTGTTTCCTCTCTTCTTGTATAGACATAAAAATTCGCGCAGCAGACTCCGTTGCAGATATGGCATTGTGAGGCATAACCTTTATCACTCGTGCAGGGCGTTCGGGTTCGAGCAGCTGAGGGCTACAGTCGTGGATGTCGAGACTTGGAGACGTAGGGAAAAGCCGAAGCACGTTTCTTCCTTCCATAGCATTACGCATCCCATTTTCACTTGGGTTACTTGCTGTGCACGCTTTTAATTCACTACCCTTGGATGCACTCAAAGAAGAAACATCTGGAAAAACGCTGCTCTTCTGGCTCGGCATATTGACCGAGTGCTGATGTCGCGGATCGGGATTAGCTTCCTTAGCTGATGATTGGTCGTGTGTGGTAACATGGTTTACTTGCTCAACAGATGAACCTGAAAAGGCTGGATTCACAATTGGCATGTCATATGGAGAGAAGTATCCATGAGGTCCAGCTGGCGGGTATGAAGGTAGTTGATACCGATGATGCAGAGCTGGAAACCCATATTCTGGAGTAGATCCGTGGGGCCCATAACCTCCACAGACAAGGCCCATAAATCCTGGTCCCGGATACGGTTTGTAAATGAGTCCTTCAGAAGGAGTCATCATGGGAATCAGCCACTGGTGTCCGTTTGGTTGATCAAAACACCATGGCCCAAAATTATTGGCACCACTTACTGATGGTGCAGGAGGGTTTCCCGAAACTGGAGGTAAACTATATTGCACAGAAGAAACAGATGCCTTCTCCACAGTATTTTCAGCAGAGCATTCCATTGGATGGCTCGGCTTATCAGAGTCCATTTTTCGCTTGGAAACATTCAGAGGCACTTTATTATAATCCAATGGGAGTTTCTTTGCTGGAGAAGCCTTTACAGGTTTACCCAAATAAGCAGCATCCTCAAGCAAAAGGTGAGGAGAACCAGCAATTGATCTCTGAACCTGTTAAGGAATAGAAAATTGCACAGAACATTTTTAGCAATTCCAACAAGCAAAGAAAAAGAAAAATGAAGAGATTGCATTACGTCCTGGTAATGCTAGAAGTTGAACAACTGTGCTCACCTTTACCAATCTATGCAACTCAAATACTTGAACTGCAAAAACTTTTTGTTGACTGTAAAGAGCAAGAAATATAGGGTCAAAGGCACGCTGAAAAGCTTTGTAAAAACCGACAATATGGCATTGTGCACAATAAAAACACATTAAGTGCTTAGCATTGGATACTATAATGAACAAAATTTAGCTTCTTTTTTTTCCTAACAGGTTCAGTACTACCCAGTCATCCCTACCAAATTTACCATTGTAGTTCTCTAATATATATTATATTTTCTTAAAAGGAAAATAATTCAATCCTCTGACTGCAATTAAATTGTAATATCTGAAGAAGTGCAAATATGCCTGAAAGAAAATCTTCCATATGTCTAGGCACTATCTGAACTAATAAAAATGTCATACAAGAAATGGCATAACATAACTATATTCTGATAAGACGGTAAACAAGAGTTTTAATTTTCCTTATGAGACGCTATTATATTAAACAGTGCATTATTTCTGCACTTGCAAAGCTTTATATTCTGATAAGATGGCCTGCAAACCAAAGTAAATGCAAGAGATCCTATCCAGAGGGAGGGAAAAAAAAGCAACGAACTTTGAAGAACTATAAGTTCTCTTTCAAGCTAATAGATTTTCCTGCTCCCGACTTGCCCCAGAACTTACTGTTTCAGCTCTTTCCTTTTTATGGAGGGGCACATTGAAAAATATTTTAACATTACTTTTACGTAAAATCAGTATAACATCATTACAGCTATCAGCAAATGTTTAACACATTTATAAATAATTGAAGAACCAGTTACTTCTTGTTTCAAGCGATTGAATTTTAGTTGGTTTGTATAAACTTCTTATGAACACAAGTTTAAACATGTTCAAACACCTTCAATAGACCATATAATTACTAATCAATTTATGCAATTCAATATTTTTATTTTTATTTTATTTTTATTTTTGCATTGCAGAAACTCTTGTCCAAGCTTTCCATACAAAAACAAATTTAGATGAGAAATTAACGAACATTGGAACTTACTTAACAATAGCCCTCCTGGCTTTCCAAAAATGTTTCTGACCTATTACTCCTACAACGTCATCAGGTGAAAAATC
Organism: Fraxinus dipetala; assembly: GCA_902829195.1. Taxonomy (NCBI): domain Eukaryota; kingdom Viridiplantae; phylum Streptophyta; class Magnoliopsida; order Lamiales; family Oleaceae; genus Fraxinus; species Fraxinus dipetala. Next base: position 12,982 of record CADEPD010016932.1, on the reverse strand, counting down.
GTATCCATAGATAGAATCGACAATTGAAGGATCAGACACGCTGTCACCCCTGTCTTCAGGGGTCTCTGCATCATTACTGACATCATAAACAATGTTCTCCTCTTCTGAAGAAAAATCCTTCATTGATATAGAAGAATTTCCTTTCTCTATGTCTGTACCATGCTTCTTCAAAACACCATTACCGTGCACAGAAGCAGCAGGTTGCAACTCGGCACTGAGCTCCGACTGTATTCTGCAATTCTTCACTCTGTCAATACTATTACCAGGATCATCTCTTTGCTTCTGCATAACTCCGGTCTTATTCGTTGATGAAGGATTTGAGGTGGTTTTAACTAATGGGTCTTGGCAAGCCACAAACTCTTTCAAATTCTCTTCCTTCTGCATAACTCCGGTCTTATTTGTTGATGAAGGATTTGAGGTGGTTTTAACTAATGGGTCTTGGCAAGCCACAAACTCTTTCAAATTCTCTTCCTTCTGCCATTTGCTTTCTTGTCTTAGACAGTGTCCAATCACGCTTTTATGATTAGCTTCTAAAAATTTCATTGAGGGATTGGGATTAGTACATTTGGTGGGAGTGAGTTTTTCACTTTCAACATCATTAAAATATTCACTAGGGTCTTCACTTGGCCTAGAATGAATGGAGATGGGAACTGTAAAATCATCTTCATCAGACTTCTTTTCCAGCTCAATTTGTGTTAACGGATTGCTCAAATCAGAATATTGGCTATATAGCTTCTCAGCCTGATGTCTGGCAGGCAGCTGACGTGGGAAAAATGTACCCCTTTCATTTCCACCCCCCTGCAAACACGAGTTGCCAGCAGCAGTCAGAGCAATAGTCAGGTTACAAAAGCAAAAATATCTTATATCTTAACGGACTGGCTATAAAGAGGAGAAGTATCTTAGTCAACCATAACTTAAAAGCTTAAGTAGCCCGGTTCCATCAACAAAGTAACTATATCCAAGTTACTGACTCTTTAAGGTCTTCTCATCCTTTTTTACTATTTTCGTGCTTTTGCCAATAATAAATAAACAACCTATATAACTCAATACATATTTCAAGTGTTGACATAGGAAGCAATAGAACAATTGTAGGAGAAGGGGGAAGGGGGTAGAAGAAGAGAAAGGGCAGGAGAAAGGAGAAAAGAAGAGGGAGAGAATAGAGAGAGAGGAGATAAAATATCAAATTTTATTCATTCAAAGGTTCTCTTATTATTACAATGCAAAAGCCCCCTATCTGTAGGGTTTCAAATATTCTAACTAAGTAGAGATTAAAATCAAAATTTTAATAGATTTTTATAAAAGTTGATGAAATATGTGGTTGAAAAATTGAGGGCACAAGGGGGATGATCTTTCTTGTGAATTAAATATCTGAACTGATTACTTGAGAACAACTGAAGCTAAATCCTTCCAACAACTATTATATGACCATCAAGTGTTCTCTAGCGCAAGATTCTTGCACCAAGTTGCAAATTTCAAGGATACTTTTATCTCCATCGAGTTGAACTTCAATCCACTCGCATAAGACTGAGCATACCATGATAACAAAATAAGTTACATAACTTAATGGGACATAAAACAAGACAAGGCCTGAAACAACCAATAGCTACAGTTACAAACTATTTCAGTAAACCTTACAAATCTACCAGAAATTATAATTAACAGCACGATTAATAACTAAATCGACTTACACTTCCGATATAAGAAAGCTTCGTGTGTAAACTAAAAAATCAGGACACAGAAATCATAAGGCAAAAATGTATATAATCTAATAACCTGGATTGAAGAAGCTGCGGTGTTACTGGCGGGATTAAGAGGCAGAACTCCACGACTGAATCTCTGTGAAGGGATGCTCAGTTGCTCATAAAGGGCCATCTTGTTTCTTGGGGGTGCTTTTGGCCCTCCTTTCTCTGTATCATTCACATGAAGCCTTGGAAACATAGGCCCCATAATTTTCTCTTCATCTTTCCCTTTCCTCATCTCTACTCCTTTTCGCAATACCCCTTTTATTCTTCAACTAAGTTTCCAATTCTTCAGCATCTCTAACATTTTCAAATAATTTACAAGAAAATCCCATGTTAGACATCAAAATCATATCTTTTTAATATTTTTTTCCACAAAACAAGGAATTTTCAATAAATGAAGCTTTTTAATCAAAACCCGCTTGCAAAAACTCAAATTTCAAAAGAAATTGAACCGCTAAGATAAAATCAGAGCCGACCCACTTGAGAAATCTTGCTTAAAATGAAGAGCAATGAAAACACACCTGGAATAAAGAAAACATTTCAACTAAATTCGACCCTATTTCTTCCTCAGAGTGAACATATATATGAACAAGCAATGAAAAGAAATCCTAAAACAGAGCAACCTTTTATATTCAAAATAACAAGAAAGACAGTACAAACAGAGTACCTCTAGAAATCTATGCAATCTAATAATCAGAACAGTAAAAGATATTCTAGAAAGTAGCAAGAGCAACAGAGGCGGTTAGGGATTCTTGAAGGAAAAGAGATTAGGACTACGTGGAAAGGCCAAGGGAAAGCACAAAAGTGCGGAGCACTGTGGACCCAGTATTTGGATAGAATAGCGAGTCTACAACGGAGCAACTACGAAAATAGTGTCGAAATAACAAATATTTGTAGGGACGTTGATTGGCTGGCAATCACTAAACAAATCGAATAGAGTATGACTGAAGGATTAGCAATCATGATACAATGTTACAAGTATAAAAAAATTTGATAAACAATACATGATCAGAATTGATTAAAAGATGAAAAAAGCAAAAAAAAAATAATTCAATTATTTACGTCTATGTCAACATCGATAGGAATCCTGTCAAAAATTTCTTGTACCCATGGTTTTTTACTAAGGATTAGGTTATCCAATTAGTTTAATTCTGGGTACGCAATATTATGTATATTCAAGTCATATGTTGATTTTCACCATGTTCATAATGCCTTTTCTTTTGTAACTGTGAAGAGGTAAGGTTTATGTATTTTAATTTTATTTTTTTGTATTTTAATTTTTATTCGAAGCTTGGTTAAGTTTGGTTAACTTGTTGGCTAACTTATGTTAAAAACAAAAAAAATTATGAGTATTTTGTTCTTCGAGAGTAATTTATTTGACACAATATGATAATTTTTTGTCAAGCGGATGGAAGAATTTATGAGAGTATAAGCGATATAGAAATGCATCATACAACACGCATAACACTCTCTACTATAGTCGGCCAAATGAAAAATACCAGCACATGATGCTGAAGTTAGGCTTTTGATGAAAAAAATAATTATGTATATAAGGAGGTTGAAATTCTTACTCTCTCATAAATTTTGACTTACCATTTTATTTTTACAGACTATAAACTACAATTGAGTCTTCAATTACTACTTTCTGCTAGTGTCACCAATATAATCCAATATGTTAGGTCTAAATAAGGTTTGGCAAGTTCCGTATCCAAATATTATTAAATTGAGTTATAATGGAGGTTGAGTTGGGTATTGGTAATTGGTTGAGGTGTGCTCGATGAACGTTCAAAAGGTGTTCGAGCACATTTTTCAAAACTTGGATGCTTGATATATATCCAAAAGCAGCTCAAGCACAATGTGCTTGATGAACGTCCAAAAGCTACTCGAGCACTCAAACACATTTTTCAGAACCAAGTACGCTCAATGGACATCAAGTGGGAGTTGGAGCACCTTCCATGTGGAAAAAACACTAGTTAACTTATTTCAACCTCTAAATACTCCTAAACCACCTAGAACTGTAGAATACAGTTAGTAAACAACAAAAACTCATTCCTTTTATTGTGAATTAAGAGAAAAGAAATACAACAGAAGATCTTAGTGAAGAAAAAACAAACTGTTATCAAAATTCTCTTCCATATTCAAAAACCAAAACACCACAAAATCTTCTGGCAAATAGTTTTCAGAGTTCTGATGGATATAAGAAGTGACTGGAGTTCTGGTTAAGAAAGAACAAGTTCATTCTTGGAGATCCACATGGAAAAAGAAGTCCACAGGTTTTGAAGCCAGTGCTGGTGCACATAATTGAGGAGTTCTATGGGAATTACAGATTGAAAGTCAGAGTCTATTAAATTTTAGTTGTGTCTCAACCAGATCTATAATTTCAGTCTTTTCACAGTGGATCATTTGGTGGCATAGGGTGCTCGAAAGGATTTTTTTTTTTTTCTCTTGAAGAGTACTTCAAGGATTTTTCCTTCTTAAACAATTTTGTGTGTTATTTATTTGTTATGCATTTACTTGCTTATATGATTGTTGTGCTACAAAGTTGATTTTCTATATATCTAGACTAATAATTTGTGATGGTATTGCAAGCTTTTTTATCAAATTTAAATTTTGCACAGCACACCTATTCATCCCTATCTACGTGTTAAATGAGTCGAAACACCGTGCATTTTTTTCACTATAAGAGGCATAAAAATTGAATGCTATTTTGCATAAATTAATTAACTTGTCAGGGACACTTATAGTTTATACCAGGGCCCTCCATAGTAGAATTCAGGATCTTCAATATAATCACTAAGGTAAAAACTATCATAACAATTTTACAGGATAATTCAATTCCATATTATTTCTAAGTATCCTTTTTCTTTTGATGTAGCCCGAACTTCGCATAATATAATTGGAAAATCGTCGATTTATCTATACCGGTAGCTGTGTGCGGAAGAGCTCCTACCTATTGAAGACAAGATTTAGCATGTGTTTGACACTCATTTTAGGTGTATTATAAATTTTGGAATAGTAATTAATGAAAAAACATGTGGTTGAAAAGTAATGAAAATTTTTAGATTTGTGTGTAATATTATTTTATTTGAAGAATGTGTGGTTATAATTACGAAATAATTTTTTTTTTTTTAAAAAATAATGGGTGTAAAACACAAGCTTAAATGAATACATGTATAGCCTCTTAAAAGAGAGTAGTTTTTAGACAAGATTGTTAACCATATAAACTTCACCACCCCATTGTACAATTTCTGCATGAAATCTTAAAAGACCAAAGAGATCAGATGGCCAGTATATTGATTGTCTCCCCATATTAAACCTAGCAGTTGTTTGTGTTTGTGTCTTATAGAAAAGAAGGTACTCGCGTAAGATCTTATATGAAACTTGACTGTATTTAATTGATGTTGAATATGGAACGGTAAATTGTAGAGCAGCTTTAGAATTTTTAACGTCGTAAATATAAACAATTATCTGATAGGGAAGTCATGTAGGGTATGAGATGGAATAAATGGTAGCACTGAACGCTATCTGGTTGCCTATTTGAAAGAAACCGGGACATGTGAGGTTAAAACAACATGTTTTCTTCAAACCATCAATATGGTATGAACATAACATAATGCATTGAAACATCTATTGATTGTGCAAAGCAAGCTACTAACATTTATGAACATTTGATAAGGCAAAATGAGCAATATCAATGAAGAAAAAGAAGTCGAATTCTTATCTTAAAAAACTTACAGTCCAATAAACAGATAATCGATTTTGTTATCTCTATAAATGCTAGGATTTATCTATGATGTAGTTGTTTTTGTGCATAAAATGCCCATAAAGTGCTCCATATAATCATAACATATAAAGACATTATTACTATTATCGGCATAGCTCTATAGTTTGGTCATGCAGATAAAGAGTGGCAACAACAAAAAATGGCCAAAAGTATAATTTGAAAGTTTTAAGTTATTTAGACCTACATGCGGAATTACACAATTAAAAGAAACAAGTCACTTTTTAATTATTTCTAGATAATTAGATCAAACAAGTCAATTTATCCTACGTTTAAATATTACAATCAATAATTAAAGCAGTAAAAAATACCAAAGATGATCACGGAGAAACCCCAAGTGGGTAAAAACTGCTTGCACTTTGTCAGTCAATAATCCACTACAAATCGAAACAAACTTATAGTACGGTCATTTATCACGTAGAACTTCTGACCTCAATTCCTACAGTCTTCCTTGCTCCTTTTGAAGGTGTGCTCCTTCAAAACAAATCCCGACTCCTAGTTTATACCTTAGTATTCATGGACTACGTGTTCCTAACACCAATCCCGACTTTGGTATCTCACCTTAGTCCTTCTGAATTTGTGTTTCTGCAACAGTTCCCGATCTCTGGTATCTATTTATCTCCAGTTGATTAAATGGTTTGATGTTTGATTAAAAGATCTTATATGTTTTGATTTGTGGTTTAATATGAAACAATATGGCTAAATCAACAAATCAAAGTTTGAATGAAATTATGACTCAAATAATATGATGGTCGAATATTTAAATCAATGAATGTGTTTTAGATTTTCAAAGGCATGATTTCTCTGGAAAATATGCAACACACGTTTGGACGTTCATAGGGTAGGATATATATAGGAAAAAGTGTTTGGGATGAAAATGGAATGAAAACCAAGTGTTTGAAATAAAATAGAATTCTGAACGTCGACCTGTCGCTCGAGCGTCAAGCTAGCGACAGGCGAGCAACAGCTGAGAAATCGTCAGTATTTTTATTATAACTTTCTCTCCCGTTATCCAATTGAGATGATTTAAAATGCGTTGGAAAGCTAACTCAAAGAAATACAATTATTCTAGAAATAACCTTATCCAAAATCCAATTTCTTTCTATGTGAAAAATGCATTTCAAATTGTGACTGAGAATTTGAAGCATAACTTGTACGGCTCTTTGACACTCTTTTGACTTCTAAATGCATATCAATGATCATATGTGATAATCTTGAACTCTTTCAATGACTATACTACCAACCCAACTCTTTTGATTTTAATTAGGATTCTATAACTCCTATTTTGACTTTCATTACAACTTCGATAAACTCGTAATACAATTCAACTAGAACTTAATTTTGACTAAGAAAATTGTCAATACAAATTTAGAAATTGCCAATTATAATTTGGACTTAACATTAGTCAAATAAATGACTGATTGTTTATATGAAATCCATTTTTATATCAATTTAGACCCAAAGTATTGAAGTGATTATACTCACTTTCCATCCAGATTCACTCGCTTCATACTCTAACCGAGAACCACACTTTAGAGCTATCCGAGAGTACTATATTCATCATCTAATTCAATTTACGGGGTTGAGACTGTCATAAACTTCATTTATTTAGTCAAGTTCATTATTTATTCAGCCAAGTTCATTCATGTCTTTTAGGATTATTCATATATAAATTAATGTACTAGTTTATTCATATAATTGAATTGTTTTGGGGATTAGCGAGTTTTCTCTTGAATATTATTTTTTCCTCTTCTAAAAGTTATTTTGTCTCCAAATTTCTAGCAAAAATCGTCATAAGAGCAAGGTTATAATGGTATGAAAGAAGAGATGGAAAACAACAATTATCTTTCTGTTTCTTAACTCACTAATAATAACTATAGTACCCGATGTATTCGTATAAAGGCATATCTTGAAAGTCAATATTTTTCAAACTTGGTAGAGAAAGGTTTTGAACCTTAGAATGAAGAAGGCATGTCTCAAGCACAATAAGAGTTGCAACAAGCAACTAAGAGGAAGCATCCAAAGGCTCTTAGCACGATTCATCAAACTCTTGATGATATTCAAAATGTGCCAAATGCTATGATTTCATTGCAAGCATGGGAGATTCTTCAAAATACATACAAAGGTGCGAACAAATTAAGAAAAAAAAAAAAAAACTCATCTTCAATCTTTAAGAGGAGAATATGAAGCCTTGTCCATGAAGGAATTGGAATCAATTTCATATTACTCTTTGCGAGTGTTGGCAGTCATCAATAAGATGAAACTATATGAAAAAGCAAATTAGCTTCAAGTGATGGAAACAATTCTTAGATCTTTGCATGAAATATTCAATTTTATAATGGTGGCAATCGAATAATCAAAGAACTTGGAAGAATGACTATTGATGAAGTCATAGACACACTACAAACTCACTAATCGATGGAACAAATCTTACAAACAAGTCTTTCTTTGAAAGATAAGGAAGAGAAAAACAATAAGAACCAAAAAGGTAGAAAAGATAGAAATTTCCAAGATCCATCCAATAATATGGAATTATCTATATGGGGCATCGCTAAAGGAGCATAGCACTTGCTTACTCAAAAGAGTAAGACTAATTCGTATCTAATTCAAATTATTCAAGAAGGAAGGGGGGGAAGACATAATACTCAAATATGAGGAGAAAGAAAAAACGATGGTGGGAGATGTGATAAACTTGAAATTGATTGTTACAATTGTCACAAACTTGTTCATTTTGCATCGAAGTACAAGAGCAATAAAGTGGATGACAAGTCCAACTATGTAAAAAAAAAAAAAGGCAAAGGATTATGAACTTTACTCTATATACAAGGTACAAGAGACGGTCAATTGATTAGTTTTTTGGCTGCATCATTCTATTCGCAAGTAACTCTGAGGCATCTTAATCAAAATTCTTTTGATCATTTGCCTTTGCTTCTTCAACGGAATTCAGACAATGATTATGGGCATTGACCGTCTGATTCCTTTATATATGGACTTAGCATCATGATTATTTGATATTTGTCTCTTTGAGGTGGTTTCTTCATACTCTTTTTATAGTAATCGTTGCTCTACTGGAAAAATTCTTCATGTTAAAACAAGGGCTGTACCAATGGAAAAGACATGTATTTCACAATATTTTTCAATGGGTCAGGGATGCAGAGTGTAGGGTTGATGACCCTAAGTGAATGTGTGTTTGGTTCCTACACTTGTTCGCCTTCACCTACTTCATTAGGCATGTGATACATTGGATTGGACCTTAGATATTGAGGAAGAATATAGAAAATAGGAGTCCAGTTCAAGTTGGGCTTGTGAGGATGACCATAATCTGGCTATTTTCATTCGATGGTTTTGGATCTACGAATCTAATCTTACATTAGATCCATTGGACGCATTTAGATGAACTATTATCTACCATTGACTATATTTCAGAACTGACTCTCTCTTTATTCCAGGATCTTTTATCTGTCCCTTCCAAATCGTTAATCCTATTCGACCCAGCATTATTCCTAGGTTGGTAAAGAAGGCGGGCAACATGTCACTCAACCGACTTTCTACTTTATATAAAGGCGTGGGAAGCAATTTTAGCATTGATGGCAATAACACGGTATGGCCAGATGAGTTCTACTTGAAAATCCAATAATGACTAATCAAGAGGTGGATAAATTGATTTTTGAAACTTTTTCGAAAAAGAATCAAATAATAAGCATAGATGAAATACTTGTAAGTAAAAGAGAAGAATAGAGAATGCAAACGATATAATTATAAAGGTTCGATCCAACCCAATCATCTACATCCTTCGTTACCAAGTTCTTCATCAAGAGTAATGTATTTTTACTATATTGATTGACTTATGGTGCAATTCAAATCCTCAGAATGCTTTCGGTGATTTACAAACAAGAAGCAGCGATCCTTATACAATATTGAGCTTTCAAGAAATTTCAATATGACCCACAAGTTTGAAGAATAATTTTACAATGAAGATTCTCTCGCAATAGATGATACAAATGAATTAAGTACTAAAAGAGACTTACACTTCAATAAATAGCAATAAATGATAGCTTAAGTGTTAGATGATAAAACTTTGAATGAGTACGATGATTTAAAAATTTGATTCAATCAATCAAAATTTTTCAATATGAATAAGTAGATGAAATAAATAAGATGTTTGCTCAAATGATTTTGTTCAAGAATTCTCTCTTTTTATGCTCTCAAAGACTCTTTTAATGAATGCAAAAAGAGATATTATTTGATAAGTGTATTTTGTACATTTATGTATGCCACTAAATTAGAGTATTTTTTAGTGATTCAGATGAGTTATAGCTTAATTTTGTGTTAATTATATTTGTGAGGTTAAACTCAATACAAATTGGTGGATTTGGAAAAGAAAAACATGCTAAAATGAAGGAAATTCAAAGTTTGTGGACCAAAGCATAAACATCCAATAGTTGATTCGGAGTACAAAACGATGATTAAAGATCATATGGGATCAATTGGATACAATTGGATGTCAAATGAGTGAAATATAATAGAAATATTATCAAAAATCAATTTTCAGCTTAAGAAGTTATGCTCCAAATTTTTAGTCTCAACCCATTTTTCGGATATAAAAAGTTCGAATTGATAATACTATATTTCTAAAATAATTGTAGCCCTTTGAATCACCTTTCCAACGTATTTTGAATTACCTCAATTAGATATCTATAGAGAAAGTTATAATCAAAATGCTCAAACCTACTCAGAGACTAACCGAAGTGAACCTGCGCGTGGGTGGGGCAATTCATGGCGCGCACGCGCAGGTTCCTATTTTCCCCAACCCAAGAGCCATTTGGTCCTATTGTGCATGTGGTAGTTATATCGATGTGCGCCGCGGAGCCATTTCTGCACACGAATCTTTAGTTTTCTTCCGCGATTCAAACTCTTTTGGTAACTAAATTGGACGCGATTTTGAGTTATTTTCTGGCTCTTATAAATAGAGATCGAGAACAAAAAAAACTTCTTTTGCTTCTTCATACAAAAATATTATCATCAAATTCATCGAGAACAAGAGGTCAATTGCTATATTTTGAGATGGGAAATCAACCCCTAACAAGGAATTGATGATTAATTATACCAAAATTTTGAAGAATTCAACATTGGGCTTGAAGATCAACAACTTTGAATTATTTCATGATCCCGGTGATATTTTTCTATTATTCTTCTTATAATTTATATATTAACATGCTATGCTATATTCTTTTTGTATTGGACGAAAATGAACCCTATTTGTTATTTGTTTTAATTCAAGACTAATAATTAAATTTATTTCTTGCATTTCTTGATTAGTTTTGCATACCCAATGCATTATTTAATTGATTCTCTCGTAATAAATAATTAGTTGCTTGTTTGGAAAACTTACAATAAGTTTAGAATGCGGTAAAAGTAACATATGTGCAATAGATGTTAGAAATAACATTTATCACATATGAAATCATATATATAATCTAAACTTTAATGCATTCTAATCATTTGAATTCGGGTTAGAAATAGATTCCGATCGTGGTTAGGATATATTTAATTTGTCTTGGAAAAGAAAATTATATATCATAGCTTTATCGATTGTCAAGAACGCATGAGCAAAATTAGATTAGAAATCAAGAATTGAAATATATAACAATAGGCGAATTCGAAATCTAATATAATTATCTATAAATTGATTTAACATAAAATAAAATCAAACTCTATTTTGTTTACATAATTTCGAATCACATAAAAAGTTAGTAAACTTGAATTGAATTTATTTTCTGAGGGACGATACTCTCAATTTATCAATTCTATTACTTGTCAACGATTTTGTATGCTTGCGGGTTTCACACGAACACTATTTATAGCGCCGCTATCAGGGAATAATTTATTTAATTTGAGTATATTAGTTATTTTTAGATTTGAAGTTTTTACTTGCTTTAGGTTATTTATTGAACGAACTATCTCTCTTGTATTACTCTTTTCAGGAAAGCATAGTTTATGCAAGATTCTAACGAGAACGAATTTCTTCCAATATATCTCAAAATCAAAAGAACCTTCAGACAACGAAGAAGAGAACATAGTAAAGCATGGGAAACTGGCATAAAATCAAAATCTGAATCAAGTTCAGAATCCATTACCACTACCTCAGCTATTCAGCCATAGCAGCTGAGGACAGTAGCAAATGATGGAAAAGTTTTAGTGAGGGATTGTGTGCATCACATTCATGTTCCTATGCAACCACCTATCATATATCCACAATTTGGATAGGCTAACCTCCACATTAGACTTGATGTCATCAACTTATTTAAGAATTATCACGACATTAGGTTCTCTAGAAGATCAACTGAAAATCTTCATGAACATATTCAAGCCTTCTTGATGTTGTGCGAAATGATTAGTCGTGAAGGCATGCCTGCTGAAGCTTTTTTATTGCGCTCACACCTTAAAGGGCGGCATACAAGACTAGCCAAACTTGTTAATCCCTGGGAGCATAGTTTTAAGGAATGACATGGTGCAGAAATTCACTTTGAAATTCTTCCCACCTTCTCGAGTCTATCAACTCAAAAATGAAGTCCATACTTCCAAGCAAAGAGATTTTGAGAGCTATCCGAAGCTTGGAAAAGATTCAAAGTTTACTCCAGGAAATGCCCTAATATGAATATTCCTAAAGACTCTAAGATCTGCATATTCCATTCAGGCTCGAGACCTAAATTTCGCAACATAGTCGATGCTTCAGTAGGAAGGTCAATATTGGATATTCCATTGGACAGCACCTTGGACCTATTTGAGTAAATTGCAGAGAATCAATCCATGTGGCCAATAGATAGGAAAGTGTCGAGGAAAACAGCAGGAATATACAAAGTTGACATAGCTATATCATTAGCAGCCCAAATGGAAGCATTGACAAGAAGGTTAGACAGTCCTACTCAGAATGTGAACATGGTACACCAACCGAAATCGGTTTACGAAGGTTGCGGGGTTGATCATACTACAGAAAGATGTCATTTAGCCTCCACGCATGTAATCCAGCAGAAGGAAGTTAGTTATTTGCAAAATTTTCAGAGCCAACAGAACAACCCTCACTCCAACATATATAATTTGGGGTGGAGGAATCATCCAAATTTCTCGGTAACTAATAGTCAAAGTCAAGGACAAGAAGGAAATTTTCAAGCAAGACCGTCGAGATTTCAACAATAATAGCAGCAATCAGTTCATTACAAAGAGTACTTTATTCAAAACCAGCTGACTGCAGTTAAAAATTTGGAGACTCGAATGGGACAGATGACAATTGCATTAGTGGGAAGAACTCAAGGTACCCTACCAAGCGTTACAGAAAAAAACCCAAGAGAATAGGTATTAGAGTTGAAGTTATGAATCATGCAATTATTGAGACACCATCATACAAGCCCGCTACCCTATTAGAGCTTATGTGTCTCACCTGTTCCATTTCCTCAAAGGC
>CADEPD010016918.1:0-11329 GCA_902829195.1 Fraxinus dipetala | reverse complement strand
CTCTCTAAATTTATAGATGCTCTTAAAATGAGACAGAATATGCTTTTTAAAAATAGAAAATCTCTTGAAAATATTGTAAACCTTTATTTGCATCTTGTTTAAAATCTATTTATAAATCATCAAATCATTTTTTATTCAAATTTCATGAAACCCACAAATACTATCATATATTCACCAATCATTCTATCTATTTTTAATTTAATTAGGAACCCGTTTGACTAGATCTATAAAAAAATCAAAAGTTACTACTAAGATTAAGAAACTATTTTTGAATGTGCTTGTATACTTTTCTAGAAATACTTCATCTTATTATAAGAGCATTTAAGGAAAGATGGTCTGAGAACTCCTTCAAAAGGCAAAATCAGTCTTGCCAAATGAAATCTAAAACTTGCCACAAGGGCATAGCTAAAACTTGCCAAGGCATTTCTCAAGTAGAAAACGACTATTTTTAAAAGGCTCTGCTATCACTCTACTGAACTCGACATGACAATGAAATTACAACAAGGGAGATTCCTCAGCATAATTTCTAGTGCAGAAGCGATTATGAAATTCTTGTAATAAACTAAGAAGACTATTGAAATAACTTGCTTTGTTATTGATTGACTAATAATTGATGATATGAAAGTGTACAATGCTCCTGTATTTATAGGCAAAATTATTCCCTACTTCTAATAATATTAAGAAATTGAAACTAATTAAAATTATAATTCTAATCAAATGAAAGATAAAAGTCATATTATAACTATACAAGAAAACTAGAAAAGATAAACTCCTAGATAAGGTAAAACTATTAATTGTAGTTGTGATGTATCAGTTGCATAAAGTTCCTTTAAGCAATCGACCCAACTACTTCTGTGCTAATTCTAGCTAAAAGATATGCTTGTCGAATTAAAGCGCCTACTACTTTATTCTGTTGGCCTGATTTATGCTTTATAACAAAAGTGAATTTCTGTAAAAAAAGGTGATCCATCGAGCATGCATTCGATTCATTGTTCTTTTTTAGAATTAACAAACTTCAAAGCTTGATGATCCATAAATAACACAAGTTTTCGTTGTATCAAGTAATGTTCCCAATGCTTTAAGCTCGAATAACAGCATAAAATTCTAACTCATAAGTAGTCCACTTTTGTCGAGACTCAATAACATTTTCACTGAAAAATTCGACCGGGCGACCTTCTTGAGATAATACTGCTCCAATTCCCATAACTGAAGCATCACACTCAACTTCAAATGTTTTTTCAAAGCTAGGTAGTGCCAACACCGATGTAGTGCATAACTTGGTTTTTATTGCCTAAAAACTATTTTCTTGCGCTTTACCCCACTGAAATTGACCTTTTTTCAAACAATCAGTAATAGGTGCCATAATTGTACTGAATCCTCGAATGAAACGCCTATAAAAAGTTGCTAGCCCATGAAAGCTTTGTACTTCTCTCATGGTTTTAGAAGCTGGCCATTCGCGTATTGCTTTCACCTTTATCTTATCAACCTAGATACCATCATTTCCCACCATAAAGCCAAGAAACAAAAGTTGATCAGTCATGAATATGCATTTTTTGAGATTGATATACAATTTATTATCCCGCAGGATTGAGAGAACTTCTTTAAGATGTGACAAATACTCATCTTTATTCTTGCTGTAGATAAGAATATCATCAAAACAAACCACCACAAATTTTCCCACAAATGGACGAAGAACTTGGTTCATTAATCGCATGAATGTGCTTGGTGCGTTCGATAGTCCAAATGGCATCACTAACCACTCGTAGAGACCATCCTTAGTTTTGAAAGTTGTTTTCCACTTGTCGCCAGTTCGAATATGGAACTGATGATAGCAACTCCTTAAATCAAGTTTGGTGAATACTACTGCCTTTCTAACCTATCGAGCATATCATTAAGACGCAGGATGGGAAAACGATACTTGATTGTTATTTTATTAATTGCACAAATATCTATACACATTCGCCAATTACCATCCTTCTTTGGAGTGAGTAAAGCGGGAACTGCACAGGGACTCACTCTCACGGATCAACCCTTTATCAAGTAGCTCATTAACATGTCGCTGCAACTCTTCATGTTCCATTGGGCTCATGCGATAATGTGGTAAGTTAGGCAGGCTAGCTCAAGGTGTCAAATCAATATGATGTTGAATGTTTCACATAGGGGGCAACTCGTTTGGTAACTCATTAGGTGCTATATCAACAAAATTAACAAGTAACTTTTGAACTTGAGCGGGAATCTGTATAGTTGCTCCCGATTAACCTTTAACTACTAATGCTAATATAGTGTGCGGCTCTTTTACTTGTTCAAAGAATTATGGGCCTGATATATTGGAAAATAGTGGTTTATCTTCCTTGATAGCAGAATTATTTTCCAAATGTTGAGATTGTGGTACTAAAACGATCTTCTTATCAAACCACCAAAATATGAAAGTGTTATCCCGCCCCTTATAAGTGGCATCGACGTCATAGTGCCATGGACGACCCAATAATATATGCCAAGCATCCATATCCACCACATCGCATATGATCTCATCTTTGTAATATTTCCCAATCGACAAAGGAACCTTACAGATCTCTAGAACTTGAACTTCTGGGCCTTTTTTAATTCATGTAATCTTGTATGGGGAAGGGTCTCTCGGTCTTCATAGTTAGAGCTTTTTATCACTGATTTGGAAACGACGTTCTCACTATCGCTGTCAATGATTACATTGTATACGTTACTACGAATAGTGCACCAAGTCCTGAAGATTTTGTGTCGTGAGTTATCGAGTTTTTTTGGTGCAAGTTAAAAGTGTTGGACAATGCACCCCAACTCTTCCCCAGTATCCGCATCTGCAACATTATCACCTTCATAATCATCGTCTTCAAAATTTTGTTCTTCGTCACTTTCGCCTTCTTCTACAATGTTAATGAATTGCATGTTTGGGCAGTTATTTGAAAGATGGCCCGATTGATTGCACCAAAAGCACTTTCCAAGATTAGGACGTGCATAAGGGTCATTATTGGTTTGTTGCTGTGCTAGGGTTCTATTTTGAATGTTAGACCGAACACGAGCTGAAGTTCCACTTTGATTCTATGCCGAATTCGGAATTGGCATGGTACCCTTACTGTTATTATTATTGTTGCCTGATGTCGTTGCAACCTTTGGAGTGGAATAAGTTTCTTGAATTGGTCGTCGAAAATTACCTTAGTACAAGCTGTGGTCCTATTCATCTGATTTTCTACTTTCATTGCTAAATTGACTGCATGTGTCATGGTCCAAACCTCCTGAAGAGCTAGTCGATCTTGAATGACTAATTTTAGGCCTCCTATATATCGAGCAATTAATTGAACTTCTGTTTTAGACAAGTTAACACATGCATTTAATCGATAGATTTCCTCTATGTACTCGTTTACTGTTAGGTTGTTTTGTCGACAATTCTGATATTGCTGGTACCAAAATTGTTCATAATCTGGTTGTAGAAATCGTCTTTGCAATAACCATTTCATCTTGGGTCAGGTTTGCACAAATTGTTTTCCTTGTCGTTGACGATTAAATTGAAGCTCTTCCCACTATGCCGAAGCTCCACCTTTTAATTTATACGCCACGAGCTTAACTTAGCTTTGTTCCGAGATATTCAAATAGTCGAAAAAAAATTCGACGATATGGATACAATCCAAAAAATCTTCAATGTTTAATCGGCCGTCAAAACTTGGCAAGTCCATCTTCATCTTAAATTCTTGAACAATTGTGCCTCGATTATTAGCCCTTGGTCAAAAATTATCTTCTTCTTCGGATGAATAGTCGAAACCCCGTGGTCTTCTTTGTTGAAAACCTCTAGCCGTCGGCTGAAAATTAGGACCTCGATCAAAATTAACCCCTTGGTCAACATTGTAATCCCGATCAACATTATAATCTTGGTCAAAATTATCTGGGTCGAAATTAATACATCTATCTACCTTATATCTTCAGTCAAAATTAATGCCACGGTCAAAATCAATTCATCTTCTAAAATCAAACCAAGTCTCTGCCTCTCGCTTAAGATTTCTCGCCGGAGCTCGCGATCGATCACTGAGTCCGTCGTCGTCGTCGCCGTCCATTGGGACCCCTCGCTAGAGGTCGCTTGCATCCCGCCTATTTCTTCGCTCATAGAATCATAGAAGGGCAGCCTCACAAGGGTCGCGATTGGGTTCGCACGCCAGGTGATTAGATCATTGTGTTCTAGTTCATGTTGTTGGAGAGTGTTATCTTTAGAGGGTCGACGTCGCTTCCCCAGACTTGGGTCAACGCTCGGTGCAGCTCCAGAATTTCTTGGGCCCAAGTCAAGATGTCGTGGTTGATGGCCACCGTCTTCTTTTTCATCTTCAGAGTCTATGTCATCTTTCGTTGCCCTGACTTCTTCTCATTATGGTTGTTTCTCGTTCTTGCCCTTCATAGTTAACGCAGTCATCTTCTGCGTTAGATTGTGAACAGTATTGTCAATCCCCTCGATTCGTTGTTCGAGTCTATAGAGCCTATGTTCGTCGTCGACGGTTCTACTGCCACCAGTACCTTCATCGACCATCGGAATAAAGTAAGTTCCTTGCTCTGATACCAATTTTGGTGCGAAGCAATTATGAAATTCTCATAATAAGAATTATATAATAAACTAAGAAAAATATTAGAATAACTTGCTTTGTTATTGATTGAATAATAATTAATGATATGAAAGTGTACAATGCTCTTGTATTTATATGCAAGATTATTCCCTACTTCTAATAGCATTAGGAAATTGAAACTAATTAAAACTATAATCCTAATCAAATAAAAGATAAAAGTCCTATCACAACTATACAAGAAAACTAAAAAAGATGATTAAAAAGATAAACTCCTAAATAAGGTAAAACTATTAATTGTGGTTGTGATGTGCTACATCAATTTCAAGTACGAAAGTGATGGAAAAAAAAAATTCTTTCATCCATCACTTTGTACCCAAAACATAATCCAGTGTAGACGTACTTTATCATTATGTCCTTGGTCATTAATTGTGAAAACATGAGTTGTGAGCATAATTCAAACGAACAAATACATTACAAGTTTTTACACCCCGACTAGGATATGTATCTCACTCAGTATGCACAATCAAGATCCTGCATGTGTGTAATATATATGCAATCTGAAGAGCTTCGCCGTACTTAAACTTCTAAACAGAAGGCAGAGAAATTATTTGCCTTTACCAGAATCATCAGGAAGCTTTAAACCCATTAGTCCTAGTAAATTGGAAGCAGGGCCAGGAAGTCCTTGTTGAGTAGAAAAAGAATTGAGCAAATTTTGCACAAGGTTTATATCTACATCCACCGGAGTGAACTCTGCCATGCCCTCCTTGGCATTAGAAGTTCCCTGCAATTTTTCAGATTAATCAGTCCATATAGTTGGGGAAAAAATAGACTTCGAAGGACAAAATTTCATCCAAATCAAACTGGGGAATTTATGAAAAGATAATATTGGAATGCGCATAACGAATGAGCGTGTTTCACTAATTGTGTGTTTGATTGCAATCATGCAACTTGCATAGAAAGAAAATAAGAATGTGTTTGATTGGCTTTATTTTTCATGAAAAATATCATTTTTCATGCCCAAGTTACTTTTGGGGTGTTTGATTGACATTTTTTACATGAAAAATATTTTCCAAAAATTGGTCATGTGACCGTATTTTCTTCGAAAACAAGAAAAACATTTTCTTTGAGAATAGTAGGTTCTTATTTTCAGACAATTCACTAATAAAAGATGGCTAAGTATAACACTTTCTATATTGAAAAATAAACCAATCAAACACATTTAATTAATAATTTTCATGTAAATAAATTCTTTCTTTCCATACAAATTTCATGTTTACAATCAAACACACACTAAGTTCTAGGCATGGAATTGTCAATTAAATAAATTCGATTGACTTAATTTTCAACCTAGAAAATGTTGTACTTTTCGATCCTAGGAAGTGAGAACTTGTTAAATTAGAGAGTAAAATTGAGTTTTTGAAAAATGTGAATTGTCTAGAAAATAAAAACCTACTCTCATAAAGAAAATGTTATCCCTTTTTGTGAAAAATATGATCACATGACCAACCTTTGAAAAATATTTTCCATAGAAAAAATGCCAATAAAACACCTCAAAAGTAGGAATTTAATGGAAAAATGACATTTTCCATGAAAAATATAGCCAATCAAACAAATACTAAAAAAAATAAAAGGTAAAATTACATTTTAACTTTCAAGTAATTTTTTTATTTTGAAACTTGTTGGGACAATTAAATTTACTCTCTTCTTACTTTAATAAAACAAGAAAAGGTTACATGTTTGAGTATCTCTCATATTTTTGTCAAAACAAGCAAAACTTATTTCCAACTTTGACCAATTATTTATTTTAAAACTAACTTATTTACTTATAAGTAAACTTTATAAGCTTATGCCTACATAAAACATGTTTCGGCTATGCATCTTGTAAAATTCACCTTGTATATTTGCAAGAGCTCGGTTAAGTGAAGCTAGTTGGTTAAAGAAAATCAAAATCTATGTAAAAATTAATGCATCAATTCAACTTTTGGCTCTTATACAATGAATTTAAAAACACCAACCTCGTCCTTCTGCACGGACTGTTCATTTGCACGGACAAAAGTCTTATTGAGTGTGGTGGAATTCAGTTCCTCATTCAAAGCATCTGAATACGATTGCATGAAAGTATCTCCTTTTTCTTCATTATCCTCAGAAATCTCACTCTCATCATCAGACTCATCTGCATTTTTGTGTAATACGCCAGATCACGGTATTTAGCAGTACTAAAAACACTGATTGACAATTTTCAGCATTTAAATTGCACCCAGTTACATTATAGTGAACCTATGGTAGCATCAAGAATTAGCTTCTCGGACAATTTTAGTGACTTATAGATATCAAGATACCGAAAATCAAGATCTAAAGGATTATAGCCACCTTTGCTTCTCCACAATCACCATCTTGCACATTTTAGATTTGATTGCAGGATTCTAATTGGGCTTTCAGTGTGATACCATGAAGGTAAAAAATACATCCCCAAAAAATAGACACAGAATTTGATAATTCTCTCTTAAAAATCGTACACATGATCAAGAAGCCTTACAATTTGAGGCGGAGGCAGAAATTTATCGGCAATGGGAAGTTAGAAACATAAAGTATGCTTGTCAAAGAAAGTAGAAATATTAAAATTTACCAAAGTTTAGCATGGATAGAAACATGGATTATATAGAAAGTGGTCAGGACGGAAGAAACAATTACAGTGATATAATGATAATAGTACAGTACGGTACTTTTTAACAAATAAAAGCAAAAGGCATAGGAAAGTTTATTGTCAACTTATAGAGCCAGCAAGAAGTAACTGCAAAGACAGTCACTAAATTAACACAATAATTTGTATCTATATCAAATATCATTTGGCTCAATATATAAGCAATAATCCAAAAATTACCAAAATCCATGTCTGATAATGGCTCTTCTTCAAGATCAGGATCACTACCAGTATCTCCTGAACCACGTTGTCTCATTACAGATTCCATATCTTTCACAAATTGATCCACATCAAAATTCACATCTTTAATGTTTCTATCAAAAAGAAGCAAATAAGATTAATGTGCATGCAAGACAAATTGTATTCATTGAACAAAACTCGAAACAGAATTCACATCAAAGATAGGGAGAGCCTGAACAGTTCAAATTTATTAACATATAACACCTCATAATTAGTATATCACTTCAGCTATTAGAGTGTCCACAATTATCACAGAAGGCAAGAGACATGAACTGCCAAAATAGACGGGTCCAACACTCCACAATTTTCTCTCAGGATGGCATAGCTTTATAAGGGTGACATTCAAACAAGGATTGCAGTGGATACATAGGCAGCTAGAAATGAGAAAAGGCATAGATGCACAGTGATAAAATAGAAAAAGAAAAAGCATAGACCAAAGGAAGAGAAAGGAAAGAGATTCCTGTAGTAGCAAAGAGCAATATAAGAGCTGCCTAAACACAGAAAATGAGGTATTGGGAGAGCATTACAAGCGTCAACTGCAACATCCATGAAACATTGGCCACTCCAACACGAGTGCATCAAAATTATTTAGATCATACAAATTTCCTTTGATCCATAAGAGCCCATTAATCCTTCCCTTTTTGCTTTAACGAAGAGCGATAAGACAAATATAGTAGACACTGCCATAAGTTTGCTGTGAAAGGGATATCAACAGGTTTATCTTCTTACTCAATTAGCCAGTCCTTTTTCTTAAAAATAATTAAGAAACTCAAAATGGAATAACAGTCATATCTTCCTCTAGTTGTGATCACTCAAACAGAAAGAAAATCTGAGGAAGATAAATAATTTTTCGTCAAACTCCTTAATATCTTATAGTGATGCATAAAAATAGGTAATATTTTTAAAAGGCATAATCAATGCAGCATATTGGTAGAGACAGGCATTAACCACCCATACCCAGAAAAGTAAAAGATTTATATTCACAGCAATGTCTGTTCTCTATGTGCTTACACAAGTTGAACAAAGGTTGTCCAAATGGGTAACAACTCCTCAAAGCATCATGAGTTTTCGCCCATACTACCACATTAAATTAATGACAGAACTACTCAATATGCAAAATAAAATAAGTTAAAATAGGAATATATAAATGTATATCCTTCATTGGTAACAACTGAATGAATGAGAAGTGTAATATCAACATCCTAAGATCATCGGTTTCAATACTCTTTATCAATATTTCTCAGGGTCGAGAAAAAAAAGGAGTACTGATTTTCATCTAGTTTGCGAGCTCAAAAATGAAACCTTCCATGACTCGAAAAGAAACTTGAGAGGATTAAGGGTACACTAACCGGTTTTCCGGAACCTCGGCTCCTTTATAACTCGAAACTTTCTTAACAAACGCTTGCATAGATTTTGCTATATCTCCAAGATCATACTCCTCCAAATCTTTGGTAGAAGCTGAATCCCCATCCTGCTGCTCTTTTGACTTCTGTTTCTTCTTATGCTTCAAATCATAAAGTTCCATCTCCTTTTGTCTCTCCTGAAGAGCAGCATTTAGCTCATCTTCCCCACCATAAAGCCAAGAATCATCATCTGATGGAGGAAGCTTCTGACCCTTGAAATCATCAGCTGAATGAGGAAGAGCAAGAATCTCATCTATACGTCTCACAGGAGAGCTCAGCATTTCACTGCATCAGCAGCAGCATGTTACAATGGCCAAAGATTATTCATGGGTACAACTCAAGGAAAAGGAAAAAGGCACTGCCAATAAATAAGCATGAAGGGGTATAAAGAAAGTAGCATTCTTAAATAACGAACTAATCTCTATTTTTTCCAGATGTAAAAGCCATAGATTGCTCATTAGATGGTAATCATAAACAGAAAGCAAGAAGGGAACATTATCGTACTCCCGAAAACTGCAGAAGAGTCACTGAATCTTCCAAACAATAATCAATCCTGATATTATATGTGAGTTTAATAGAAATTATAGAATTTACGAACATGCACTTCCCCAAATTCAATTGTAGCTGGTTGTATCCCTTACAGGGAAATTGTAATTAGCTTGAAATTAATACTAAACCACATGGAGCCCGTGAGATCAGATATCAAACTATCGCAATTGGAAGGAATGCATATAATACAAACACTGTATACCTTGCCCTAGAATGTAATGAACTCTTCCGATAATACTCCTCAGCTTTCTCCATCAACCTCCTGTACTCCTTTGACCCTGGCAACATCCCCTCAAAATACCCACTCTTCTCCAAGCTCTCTCTAAATGCCTCCCACGTACTCCCCTTTCCTTCCTCTCCGTGCCTCTTCCTCAATTGGTACATCATCTCAAACCCACACACAATCTTCATCCCAAGCTCCGCCTCCATATACCGACCAACATTGCTCCTTGATGCTGGCATCGGATAAATCCTTGGAGCCTGAAACTTCTGCTGCGCCAACTGTGCATACATTGCCCTCGACATGCTGACAACTACCTCCACCATATCCTCATCTTTCCCTTTCGGCAAAAACCTCTCCATTTTCGCAGCATCCTTCATACTATCAATATCCCTGTCGTAAAAACCTTCCACAGCCAAAGACACAAAACTCGGCTCGTGCTTCAAAGTCCATGCTACAGACACCGGAACCATTACTCTCGGTCTATGCATATTCCTATACGCACGCTCAGGGTATTCACCAATTTTCTTACTCAAATGCGATTGAATTGCTTCCGGAGCTTGCGTGTGGTGATCATTACTAATCAAGAATTTAAGGGAGTCCAATAAATCTGGGGTGGTAGGGAAATGAGAGGGGGATAGAATATGCAGAAGACCTCGGCGAATAAATACACGATTAGGGGAGGTGTCGGGGTTCATCCATTTGGGGAGATAAAAAGCGCATTCGATAATCAAAAATTCGCCATCTGAATCCCAGACACGAATTGAAAGATTGGGGAAAATTCTAGAAATTTGGAACAGTAGGAAGACAACAAACCACTCGTCCTCGAGATTGTCCCCAAAACGGAGGTGGCCGGAGAGGTGGGGAACAGGGTTGAAGGAAGGAGAAAGAGTGAAGGGTTGGTGTTGCCATATGTATGTGGCAGTGTAGGGAGTAAGGTGGTTGAAGATTTGGAGGTGGAGGGATTGAAGTTCTTCTGGGGCAGTGGCAGCGGCGGTGAGGGAGGAATCGGGGAAGATGGAATAGAAAACGGTGTCGTCTGGAGGGCGAGAGTTTTTGAGGGAGAAAATGGATGAAGAGGATGACGTATTTGGGTTAGCTGGTGCTGCCATGGCTGTGAATGGAGATTTTCTTTAGTGGAAAATTTTCGAGGCGATTTTGCCGTTTTGGAGGAAATTTAGGGGACGGTGTCGTTTTATCGTGGCGGGTTAATTTTGTATTGGAATGTTGTAGAGTGGTCTGGGGGCACTGGATTTACTACATATATTATTATACTTCCCAAAACAACAAAAGGGGGTGTAGCTCATATGGTAGAGCGCTCGCTTCGCATGCGAGAGGCACGGGGTTCGATTCCCCGCACCTCCAACTATTTTGCTTTTGTTGTATTTCATCTCTCTTCTCTCTCTCTCTCTCTCTCCCCATATCAGATACACACACACACACACCAAATTTCTATTAAAAAATGTTGAAATTCTTCTAAGCACAGGTTGAATTGATGCTTCAATAAAAAGAAAAATGCAGCTTTTTTTTCATCACAACACCAAGGTTATTAAAAGGAAAAATTACCTAGAAACCTACATTTAAAGACTAACTTTCATAAATAAAGAGATTTAGTTTTAAATTCATAAATCAGGTATTA
>CADEPD010016903.1:0-11044 GCA_902829195.1 Fraxinus dipetala | reverse complement strand
AAGATTAACTTGATAAGTTCGCAATGTTCTAAGAAGAACAAGATTGAAAGAACAATTGCCTCTCTATTGAATATTAAAATTGTCAAACAATGAATAATGTAAAGTATTTATACTGAACCCTTATTATGGCGGTTAAAATGGAAATAGACTCCTAAGATTACAAATATATCAAAAAAATAGAATCCTAATCAAATAAGGTAATTTCAAAAAAAGGAAATTTTGGCTCCCCAAAATAGCCATGCGGCCGCATAATATTTTTCTATGCGGTTGCATGGAACAACTCGAAATCAAATTTTTGCATTCGATAGGCCTCCATGCGGCCACATGGTATTTTTCACCGTGTGGTCACATGACTTTATTTCGAACTCCTCTTTTACCTTGTGCAGAATTTCATGACGATTCCGGATTGTACTCATAGGCGAAAATTCGACACCCGAGTTGAAAGATATAGACATTTTCATCCACGCTACTCGTTTGCTGCTTGAATCGAGTTGATCCAATTGGTTTCTTCTTCCGAGCCCAGCATGAAACTTGTTCCTTGACTTGTTAACTTTGACACTTTGTCCACCATAGCTTGAACAAGTAATCCCATCGCCTCTTTCAGCCGCTTTGCCCTTGAATGTGTCATCGAGCCTCATTCAATAATCAATGGGTCTCGTCCTGGGCTCAACTCCTGGATCATATCATAAGGTCTCTCATTATTTTGAAAAAAATCTTGAATTTCTTAACAAATTAAGCAAACTCGTCATCCTTTTGGGTTTCATCATTAGTCTGATCACTATCCTCTTTCTTAATAATGTTTAGGGATAAAGACTTGTTTTTCTTAGATTGGATAGGCTAAGCTCATATGTTTGAAGAGATTCTACAAATTCCTCTATCTTAATAGCATCGAGGTCTTTGTTTTCCTCAATAGTTGTGACCTTAGGTCTAAATCGTTCAGGTAGGTATCTCATCATTTTTCTTACAATCTTAGCCTCAGGTATTCGCTGACCTAGGTTGAAACTAGAGTTCACAATATCATTAAGTTTTGCATAAAACCTAATGAATGATTCATCATTGTTCATCCTAATATCTTCAAACCTAGTGGTCAATTTATGAGGTTTAGAGTTTTTCACGATCTTAGTTCCCTCATGTGTGGTTCTAATATGTTACAAGCATCTTTAGAAGTCTCACATTGTTTAAACTCTTTGGGGAAAATAACCATAAAGGTGGCCTAAACACCTCTACTATTTCAATTACACTCGGTTAAATCATCTTTAGTCCAAGTAAAAATATTAGTTGGTGTAACAACGCCAACAACATATGTAGATGGTGCAGTTCAACCCTTTTCTACACTAACCTAAAAACGTTAATCCATTGACTTTAAAAAAGGCTCTCATTCTAACCTTCTAATATACATAATTACTACAATCAAAATAAGGAAGAATAAAAAGTGATTGACTTATCTCGACAAAATGGGGTCATGGATTGATATTAAGCTTTGATACCAATTATGAAAATAACTGAATGTTTATACCCAACAACCCTTAGAGGTATTGAGTAAAAGTTTAATTAGCCAAATATTTAGTCCCACTTGCAGAGGAATAAAAGTAATTAAAAGCAACAAGTTTCCTTTCTATTGTTTTTAGATGATTAGGTCAACCATTCGATTTATCCTAACTTTACTACAGTTTGTAAATCAAAAATAGTAAATAACGCTAATATGATTACAGAGAAAACCCTTTACAAAGGATCAAAAACTCTTGGCAATTTGCCAGTCAACGATCTATTATATACTATGAGACTTACCATATGGTCTAGACCCAACTATCCCTTAGTCCCCTCTAACTTTTTTTCTTGTAATCACCTTGGCCTTCCTAGACTGCGTGCTCCTTATACCAGCTCCTGACCCTGGTATCGTTTATCTCCTATGGACCTTCAAGAACATACATCATTATTCCATGTTAGAACTCCAAGCTTTTTTTCCCCAAAAATTCAAAAGTTGGTGAAAGTAGATTTTGGTGTTTGATCAATGATCTTGTGCATTTTGATATGTGGTTTAATGTGAAGGTTTATAGCACGATCAACAAATATAAGTTTGGATGAATCTATGAATTAAACAATATGGTGGTTAAATCTTGAAATCAATAAAAGTATTTGGATCTTCAAATCAATGATCTCTATGGAATAGTTATAATTCAACATGCTTCGGGATTTTCATGGGGTTAGATATATATAGAGGAAAGTGTTTGGGATGAAAACGAACTCAAAATCTAGAGTTTGAAGCTAAACATATAACCTGGTCTGTGACTTACTGCTTGAGCGTGATAAGTGTTTATACACTTATCTCAGTCGTTAAACTATAGCAATTATTTTCATTTTAGATGAATTAAGGCTTAATTTTATATATATTTTGTTTGTTGGGTGCAACTTGATGGAAAATGATGAAATTGGGCAAAATGAGGAAACAATTAGCTAAAATGGACTTAATTTAAACTTTGGGGACTAAATTGCAAAGTGCTAATAGTTGATTTAGACCTAATGTCGATGATTAGAGAATGATGGAGGCAATTAGATGGAATTGGAAGATAAATGACCAAGAATGTATAAAAATTGGATGGAATTGGGCTAAAAATTTAGGGACCAAAATGCAACGCCAGGAAAAGTTTTCCAACAGTGCGCGTGCGTGACATTTCTAGGCTTGAATGGCCCAACTTCCTCTTTTGATCGTAACTCTTATGGAAATCAAATTCAACCTACTATTTAACCAATAAGGGTCGTCCCGAGCGATACACCACACAATATACCATATTGTTCACCATAAGAAGGAGGCTATCATGGGATTCAAAGGCAACTAACACAAGATATTGAAGATTCAAAATCCGGGTTGAAGATTAATGAAGAAGAAATTAATTTTTCACTTTCCCATCATTGTTTTCAATTCCAGGTGATGTTATTCCCAATCCTTTTATGTGATTTACATAATTACATGCTAGGCTAATTCTTTTCATGTATTGAATGAGGATGAAACATATTTATTATTTATTTTTAATTCAAGACAAGTAGTTTAGTAAAATTCTTGCAATTCTTGATTAATCTTGCATGCTTAATTTTATTATTTGATTGCATGATCACCGATTAAATATATAGTTGCTTGGTGTAGTGCGGGATGCTTGCAATAGGTCTAGAACACTGCTTGATTAACATGCGTGCAATGGATATTAGGAATAATATTGATTACATGTTCAATGTTAAAGATAATTGTGAAATTGAATGCATTCTATTCATTCGAAATCGGACTAGGAATATATTCAAGTCCTGATTACAATAGATTTAATTTGTCTTGGAAAAGAAAATTAATTATAATAGATTTATCTATTGTCAAGAGTGCATGAATGAAACTAGCTATGTAATTAAGAATTGAAATAGATAATAGTAGGTGGATTCGTAATCCAATACACTCATTCTATATATATACAAAAACAAATTTTACAAGCTTTCGTAGATTAATTTAGAATAATTATAAAGTCACATTTGTTTCATTTTCACACTTTGAATCTAATTTGAATAGTAAACATTGATTGAATTTTATTTCCTTGGGACGATACATGTTACTTATCACGTATTACTTGTCAACGATACCGTATACTCGAACAAGTTTTTGGCGCCTATGCCGGGGAATAATTTATTTAATTTGAGTTTACTAGTTACTTTTAGATCTGAAGTTTTTACTTCTTTTAGGCTGTTTATTGAATGAACTAAGTCACTTGTTTTGCTCTTTTCAGGAAATCATAGTTTATGCAAGATTCTGACGAGATCGAACTTCTTCTGATAGATCTCAAAATCGAAAGAAGTTTTAAACAATGAAACAAGAGAACATATTAAAGTAAGAAAAATGGATGATAATTAAAATCCAAATCAGGTTCAGAATCTATTACCACTACCTCAGTCAGTTCAGCTAGATCAGCTTAAGGTAGTAGCAAATGATGGAAAAGAGTTAGTGAGGGATTATGTAAATCTCATTCCTGCTTCTATGCAACCACCTATCATATATCCACCCTTTGGAGACGCTAACTTCCACATCAAAATTGACATCATCAACTTATTTCAGAATCATCACGACATCAAGTTCTCTGAGAGATCAACTGAAAAAGCCTCATGAACATATTCAAGTCTTCTTGATGCTGTGTGATAGGATTAATCATGAAGGCATGTCTATTTATGCTTTTAACTACGACTATTCCCTCACACTTTAAAGAAAAGCACACGAGAATGGCTAAATTCACTAATTATTGGGAGCATAGTTTTATGGAATGACATGGTGCAAAAAATCACTTTGAAATTCTTCCCACCTTCTCAAGTCCATCATATCAGAAATGTAGTCCATACTTTTAGGTAAAATGACCTCGAGAGCTATCCAGAAGCTTAGAAAAGATTCAAAGACTACTTCCGGAAGTCCCTCATCTTAACATTACTAAAGACTCTAAGATCTTCATATTCTATTCAGGTCTAAGACCTGAATTTCACAACATAGCCAATGTTTCAGCAATAGGGTCCATGTTGGACTTTCCATTGGACAATGCTTTAGACCTATTAAAAAAATTGTAGAGAATCAATCCATGTGGCCAGTCGATAGGGAAGTATCGAGGAAAACAACAGAAATACACAACATTTATATAGCTACACCATTAGTAGCCTAAATGAAAGCATTGATAAGGAATTAGATAGCCTTACTTAAAATGTAAAAATGGTATACCAGCCAAAACAAGTTTGTGGAGGCTGCGAGGCAGATCATACTATAAAAAGATGTCATTTAGTCTCCACGTTTGTAATCCAGCCCAAAGATGATAGTTATGCGCAAAATTTTTGGAGGCAACCTAACGACCCCTACTCCAACACATAATCCGGGTTAGAGGAATCATCCAATTTTTTTGTGGGCTAGCAATCAAAGTCAATGACAAAAAGGAAATTTAAAAGCAAGACCGTCCTAATTCCAATAACAAAAGCAGGAATAGCAAAATAAAATGCCATCGATTGAGGAATTATTAAATTAATTCATTACTAAAAGTGAGAGTAATTTTCAAAACCAACAGGCTATTATTTAGAACCAGCAGACTGTAATTTAAAATTTGGAAATGTAGATGGGTCAGATGGTAGCTGTATTAGCAGGTAGAATGCAATAGACCTTACCATGCAATACAGATTCCAATCCTACCAACGAGTTCATCAAGGATTTCTCAAAAATAACCATGCCTATCTGCGCTTTATTGGAAAAAAAACTTGCTTATAACTTTTTAGAAGCGTGTCTGGTTGCTTCAACACCTTGAAAGAAAAGTAGGTTACAACCCCTATATTAGTTGCACCTGATTAGAATTTGCTATTTGAATTGATGTGTGATGTGAGAAATTACACAATTGGAATAGTTTTGGGTCAACACAAGAATAAAGTTTTGCATGTCAATTACTACATCGGCAAAACTCATATTGAAGATCAATTGAAATACGCGACTACATAAAATGAGCCTTTTACAGTAGTATTCGCCTTTGATAAATTCAGAACTTACTTGATTGGATCAAAGGTGATTGTGTATACAGATCATTCAACGGCTAAGTATTTGCTTAGTAAGAAGGATGCAAAGCCAAGATTCATCAGATGAGTGCTTCTACTGTAGAAATTTGACTTGAAAATCAGGGATAAAAAGGGAAGTGAAAATTTAGTAGCAGACCATTTATCTCATTTGGATGAACAAGAAGAAGATCATATAGATGAAATTATAGAGGTATTTCCAAATTAGACACTTTTTTAGATCAAATTAGCGCCTTGGTATGCAAATTATGTAAATTATTTGGCCAGTTTAGTTATTCTTCTAGAGTATTCTAGTAACAGAGTGATCTCATACACTATTTTTGGGTTGATCTATATCTCTATAGACAGGTTATGATAAAATCATTTGCTTTTGTGTGCTCGAAGAAGAATAAAAACATTTATTGGAGGATTGTCACTCATCTCTATATGGAGGTCATTTCCCAGTAACCAAAATAGCAGCTAAGGTCCTACAATCATGTTTTTATTGGCCAACTCTATTTAAGGATGCTTATGAATTAGTAAAGAAGTGTGATAAATGCAAGAGGATGGGAAAATTTCCTAGAAAGAATGAAATGCCTTTAAATAGCATTTTGGAATTGAAGATTTTCAATGTTTGGGGTATTGACTTCATGGGACCATTCTCTTCTTCATATGGTCTACAATATATCTTGGTGGCTCTGGATTGTGTGTCTAAATGGGTTGAGGCTGTAGCATTACCTACAAATGATGGGCGGTTTGTAACTCAATTCCTCAAAAAGAATATTTTTTCTAAGTTTGGTACTCCGCGGGCTATTATTAGTGATGGCGGGAGACAGTTTTGTAACCACTTATTCTCAGCTTTATTGGCGAAATATAAGGTCAAACATCAGGTTGCAATGCCTTATCATCCACAGACTAGTAGGCAAGTTGAGATCTCCAATGGGGATTTAAAGAAAATCCTATAAGCTATAGTTAATGTATCATGCACAGATTGGTCAAAAACGTTAGATGATGCACTTTGGACCTATCACACTTCATTCAAAACTCCTATTGGAATGTCTCCTTATCGATTGGAATTCTAAAGAGCATGTCACTTACTGGTTGAATTTGAGCACAAGGCATATTGTGCAACTTATATGCTAAATTTTGATATGAAGGCGGTCAGGAAAAAGAGAATCCTTTAATCGAACAAGCTTGATGAATTTAGATTCGGGGCTTATGAGAATGCAAAGTTGTACAAGGAGAAAACTAAAAATGGCATGATAGGCACATTACAGAAAAAGAGTTTAAGGTTGCTCAACAAGTGCTCATATTCAATTCTTGTCTCAAGTTTTTTTTAGGCTAGCTAAGATCGAGGTGGTCGGGTCCATTTACTATTGTAGCTGTCCATCTATATGGAAGAGTTGAGGTTGTGTCTCAAGAACATCAACGAAGGTTCAAAATAAATGGGCAAAGGTTCAAAGCTTATTAGGGAGGTGATTACTCCAATAAGAAGACAATTGTGCCACTTGAGGATCCAAAGTAACCTAAATGGTAAAGTCGAGATGAAGACTATAAGCAAGCGCTTGTTGGGAGACACCCGAATATTCTTTCCTTTTATTTATTTAGTTTTTGTGCATTAGCTTAGGATTTTTCTTGTTTTTGTGTGTTTAAATTAGTTTAGGCATCTTCTTCCATTCATTCAGTTACTTTATTATTTGTGCAGTTCATATAAGTTCATGTATTGTTTCCATTAAGTTTGGGGGTTCAATAGAGTAAAAATGTGATTTTTTGTGAATTATAGGTTAGAAAAGATTTTTATGCTTCCCTATCACCTTTGATCCCTTTTGAACAGGTTTTGCAAGAAAGTTGAGGTTAGGGAAGTCGAGAGGTTAAAAAAAAGAATTAGTTGGTGCGCACACGCCAACTAATGGCCTCGCGCATGCGAGGTCATGAAAAACAAAACAATGGCTTAGCTCCCGTAGCAGTGTGGCGTGACTGAGCGAACACACCCCTAAATCACAATTATACACACATATATCCTAAAAATCAGCATCCCTCTCGATTTCTTCTCAAATTTTTGAAAATTCTCTGCAAATTTCTTCCAATCTTTGAATGGGAATTAAGGATTAAGCATGTTCCAACATCATTCATCAACTATTTCACACTACCTTCCACAAAATTTCAAGAAATCAAAGTTATAAAGGCTAAACTTGAATATTTTGAATTCTACGTATTTTTCTTTTATTCTTGCTAATTGTTGGATATTATCAAGTGTTGTTGGAGGGTGTGCATAGGTATATGATGAATTTGTGAATTTTGTAACACAGAATAAATTGAAAATTCTACCTCCCTTTCAAACCTTATGCATGTACAGTATTCGATAAATTGTCCCAACAACATCTTTCTTTGAATTTTGGCATGATTTTCGTATAACACATAGAATATACACACATTAACACTCCCATATAGTTGATAATTCCTAGTCTCATTATTGTCATATGTCATGAGTCGATTATCAGACTCCTACCAGGGGATTTACCTACAAGATATTCAATATTGATTAATATGTCTTTGGCTGGCAGGATATGGCAGTCCATCAGAAAACAGAGATAGCGACGCATGCAGCAATAGAACCAAGAGGACGATGAGGTAGATGATCACATTCTACCTCCTTCACAACCAGAGCCAGCACATGATTTGCAAGTTATAATGTAGTTGTTTGCAGGTCTAACATAGACCAATAGGGCATTGCAACATATAGAATAGATGATGATAGTTTCTTAGGCCAGGGAGCATGCTAGGAATGTCAGGTTGTTGGGTATTGGGCAAGCTATCAGTAGGCTCTTGACTGAGCTATTGACTTTATATAGAGAGTATGACCTCATGGGGAGACAATTAGGCAGATGTACAGGATAGGTCGATGACATGATTGTTGTAGAAATATTATTTCATTATGATACATGTGAAATTTCAAAAAAAAATTATATAAATTATTTGTGAATTAGAATTTGAGACATATATTTTATGGACTACTACTAGGGCACCAAGGTATGTGAGGCATACTATTGTGTTGGCCGCAAGTGAGACTTCTCTAGTGATCATAACAGTACATATGGGATATGCCTTTGGTGATCAATGGAGATACCTCTGGTAGTTACAGGATGATAGTCCATTCGACTATGATACTTTGATTACTGGCATCTCGGGTAAGATACTTTTTGGGTGATCATGGAGGCAGTTAGGGGATGTACCTCTAATGATCACAGAAGGATGGTCCGTTCGATTGTGTCCAGTTGATTATTGATTACTGATGTTGATAATGTGTAGAGCTCTATCCGGTGCCTAGTAGATTTGTCAAGGGCCAGTAAAAATTAAAGTTTGAAATGTAAATATTTCAAGTTTACATTGATGATTTTATCACAACTACGAGATGATATTTTCCAGTATCACAAAAATGATTCCTGACTTGATTATTAATATCAGATGTTATATTATGAACTATTAAATAATATGAACTAAATTTCCGATAAATATGTATAAACAATAAAGTATAACTATTTTTCAAAATTTTCACTCCCTGAACTATCAACTCATATATTTTTCAATGATTTTCCTATAGGTAGGAATTAGTTCTTTATAGTTGGGGAAGCTTGATGATTTCAAAGTGTAGCCACACGACATATTGAGTGATATGATACATTTGATAAAGTACGAAGTAATTGTTTTGGGCCCATTGAATTATATTTTTCATAAGCATTTGATTTTGGCACATATTTAGTAGTAATTCATAGTCAGCTTTAGTGGTGGATCTAGCATCTAGTCAGTATCTATTATCGGTGCATGTCACATTTAGGTCCACTAGGGTCATGTCAGTTAACTCTGTCCTTCTTTGTTCCAAAAAAGGAGGCCAAGTGCTCTGCAAAGGAAGACTTGGTTCAATCAAGGTCAAGTCCTGATGGATCCAGTTGAGAGCTTATTGTATCATCTCTTAAAACCACTCAAGGTCACGCTTGTTATTTCAAAGCTGGGCTTTTCTTCCTCAGCTTTATTTGGGTCATGTATCGATTCAAACGGTACATTGGGTTATCCTACAAGTTATACATCTTCATCTTTAGCTGGTCAAAATTACTAGGGAATGGAAATTTCCATAATCTCCTTTAAAAATATTAGACTCTCATCATTGACATCCAACTTGTAGGACTTTGTAGGTCATTCCCCATCAACTTTCCTATTGCGGACAGAGTAGGAAGCTTTAGGCAAGTTTTTTGCATTTCTTTCGTAGAAGGAAATTCACACCGGTATCTTTTCCCATGTGAGTTTATTTCTTCTCCGAACTTATCGAAAATGCTTGGAGACCTTATGAGCCTAGTGCTCGTGGACACGCTCGTGAGGCAAGCTACTCGATGTGTTGCAGAAGTTGACATTACAATTGCTGCTGATTGGGCTGTAGAAGCTTACAATTGGTTGAGGATTGTTTTCTTTGGATTCTAAGCTGAAATTCAAATTACGATTTGAAGTATTTGTCACCATTGCTTGTAAAGACACATTTCCAACCGTTAATACTCCTAGTTTGCAACTGGGCATTTCTTGTATATTACACGAGATGGAACTTTTTCTACGTTGGCGAGGACGCTTCGTCAGAGAACCTCCTACAAGTGATTTTTCAAAGATTTCTCCATATGCCTCTTCGGAGTTACATCACTATTATCGTGATTCTATCTAGGGGGTTTAGTTCTAGCCTAACTTCTAGCCTCCAATGTTTCTACCTCAAGCTGATTTAACTTTGAATGGTTCATTTTTAGATAGCATTTTGGTGATGGCTTTTATTCGAAAATAACAAATATCATAGTTATCTTTGTTCTGGCTTTCCACATACAAAACCAGTACGTTAATTCGAACTTAAGATTAACAAATTCCTCTCATCTGACTAGGTTTCTTCGCTTCTTAAGCCCACTGAATATCTTTAAGAGAAATAGCTAGGAGAAAATGGTTTTTGGAAGTTAGAGTAAATTCAATTTTTCATATCCTTCTTTGTTTCCAACTATGCCTATTTAGAGATTTTTGATGAGGCCATGAGAGTAATTAAGTCTTTTCTTTTAAAGACATGTTGTAGACGTTGACTTGTGGGCTTTAATTTAATTCTGTATATTGTCACATTTTATTCATCAAGCCACATGCTCTTAATTTATTGATTGTAAAGTCATCTTTAACAGGTTATCATTCCTATTTACACTAGTTTTTAAGAACAATTTTTGCTAATGTGAAATAACATGTGGAAATAAATAAGAGTATATTTGCTCTTTGTATTGGCAAGCCTCGTATGCTCATCGCATGCATTTCAAGGTGGATCTTATGATTTTGCATTACAAATATTTGAAGTGATGGGTTGGATTTGCACATGACCTGATGATCTTTCAACTTAGAAATGTTCGGTGACAATGGCATGGGCTCACTTAACGAACTTAAGATAATGTTGTTGGGTTGTGTGCCCATATAGTATATTTTGCTATAATAAAAT
>CADEPD010016902.1:0-12034 GCA_902829195.1 Fraxinus dipetala | reverse complement strand
AGACCTTGAATCTCACGAAACCTTGAGAATCTAGAACGGTGTATATTGTTGCCTAAGGATTACTTTGTGTGATTCATTTGTGCACTTTGGTTGTTCCATTTTTTCAAAATGTCTTCACATTTCAAAGTTGGAATTTTCAATGGGAAATGAGATTTTGGTTCAACAAAAGGTTTCAAAAGCCATACATGGCAAATTTCCTACGAATTTGACAGAAACACAAAAGGAAGAATGTGATGAACTTACGTATACTTCAAATATTTATACCTATCCGATACTTCAAATTCTTATGGAAATTAAATTCAATATAAGGGAACGGTCAAAACGGGGAACGATATCAAAACCCTATTTTTCACCACAAGAAGGAGGCTAACATGGGACTCAAAGGCAATTAATACAAGAGATTGAAGATTCAAAATCCGATCTAAAGATTAACGAAGAAGAAATTGATTTTTCACTTTCCATTCATTATTTTCAATTCTGGGTGATTTTTTCCAAATCTTTTTGTGTAATTTACATGACAACATGCTAGGCTAATTCTTTCATGTATTGGATGAAAATGAAAACTATTTGTTATTTGTTTTATAATTCAAGACTAGTAGATTAATTTATGTCTTACATTTCTTGATTAATTTTGCATACTCATTGCATTATTTAATTGATTGACCACCAATTAGATAATTAGTTACTTGTTGTAGTATTGAGAGACTCACAATAAGTTTATAATGTGGTAAAATTAAGATATGTGCAATAGACTCGGGGTTAGGAATAGAGATAATGTGGTAAAATTTATCACATGTGCAATCATATAGATAATCTAAATTTTAATATATTCTAATCATTCAAATTGGGGTTAGGAATAGACTCGGATCGTGATTAAGATATATTTAATTTGTCTTGGAAAAGAAAATCATATATCATAATTTTATCGATTGTTAAGAACGCATGAACGAAATTAGATTATAAATCAAAAATTGAAACAAATAGCAATAGGTAGATTTGAGGTCCAATACAATCATCTAAAATTGATAAAAATCACATTTTTACAGTTTTCTTAGATTAATTTAACATAAAATAAAATCAAACTCTCTGTTGTTACATAATTCAAGTCTTATAAAATTTTAGTAAACTTGAAGCGAATTTATTCCTTGTGGGATGATAACAATATTTGTAAAACCACCACACATCCATGGGGTGGAGTTTTCCATTTATATAGAGTTTGAATACAAAGATAAAATAGGGAAGATAATTACAAATGGAAACCATATCACAAAATGGAAATCGTATCTCCTAAATTATATCTCCCACAATCAAGGAGGATTCTGTAAATCAATAACCGATTTACTGGAATCCTCTACAACCCCCGGCAAGCTAAGAGTGGGATTAACACACACTCGAAGCTTGGGTCAAAAGAAGACATCATAATGATCCCGTGAGACACTCTTGGTGAAGACTTCAGCCATTTGTAAGTGGGACGGAACATGCTGAAGATGAAGAGTGCCAGCAACAACGAGCTCACGGAGAAAATGATAATCAAGGTCGATGTGCTTAGTGCGTTTGTGGGACACGGGATTGGAGCTAAAAAAATTGCACTCTTGTTGTCACAAAAAGGAGAGGTCGATCGATGTGCTTAGCGTGAGTGCGCAGTACTCGGATTCGCAGCTTGAACAAGAAACCGTGGGCTGTTTCTCGGCACTCCAAGAAACAAGATTATTGCCAAGAAAATTCAAGTAGCCAGAGATAGAGCGTCTAGTGTCCGAGCACCCAGCCTAATCGGCATCCGAGTATGCAACTAAGCCCATTGAAGAGGATGAAGTGAACTTGAGACCAAAATGAAGTGTACCTTTTACATAGCGAAGGATTGACTTGGCTGCCTGAAAGTGAACATCAGTAGATGCATGAAGAAATTGACTTACAGAGTTAACTGAATGGGCAAGATTAGGAGGCGTGATCGTTAAATACTGCAAGGCACCCACTAAGGAACGATAGAGAGTCAGATATGCAAATGGAATACCTTCAAAGAAGAGTCGTTGAGAGACAATCATGGGAGTAGTAATCAGTTTGCTATCCAGCAGTTGAGCACGGCCCTAAGACATCAGTAACATATTTAACTTGGCTGAGGAAAAGACCATCTGGGATGTTGGATGCCTCGAGTCCAAGAAAATAATTTAGCGGGCCTAAGTTCTTGATAGCGAATTCAGAGTGCAGCTGGGAAATTAATCGGTTGAAATTAATCGGTCGATGAGAGCAGAGTTATTCCCAGTGAGTATGATGTCGTCAACGTAAAGGATTAGATAAATAAGATCATCCTACCGATTAAAGACAAATAAAGAAGTGTCCGTGGGACTGCAAAATGAAAACCAAGTCTTAGTAGGAATGAACTAAAGCGTTGAAACCAAGCACGGGGTGCTTGTTTCAAGTCGTAAAGGGCCTTCTTTAATTTGCAAACATGAAGGAGATGGTGAGGATCAATGTAGTTCTATATAGACAGCTTCATGAAGAATGCCATTAAGAAACGCATTTTTTACGCCAAGTTGACGTAAGGGCCACTTGAAAGACATGGCGAGAGAGAGGACAACACGAACTGTGGAGGCTTTGACCACAGGGCTGAAGGTGTCCGTGTAATTAAGATCGGGAATTTGAGTATAGCCCTTTGCAATGAGGCGCGCTTTGAAGTGCTCAATGGATCCATCGAAAATAAATTTAGTCCAAAAAACCTATTTGGAACCGACAATATTAGTATTAGAGAGCGGGGGAACAAAATCCCAAGTATGATTTGTTTGAAGTGCCTTCATTCATCATCCATGGCAGCAAGCCAAGCTGGGTTTTTGGAAGCTGATTTAAATCCCTTAGGCTCAGAGGTGCCAACCAGTGTATGAATCAATGGAGAAGACTACACAAAGCTCAGATGAGTGGGATGCCGTGTCTTGAAAACTTCGGATTTGGCATGAGTAATCATGGGATGAGAGCCAGAAGGAGCTGATGAAGTAGTGGCATGAATCAGGTCCATGGGAGCTGCAGAAGGAACCAAGTCCGTAGCAGATGCAGGTGCAGGTGCGGGCGAGACTGCAGCTGAAGGATACGTTGACTCCGTAGCAGAAGAGGAAACCTGCAAGGGCTCAACAGCAGAGTCATAATGACAATGATGAGTAGTAGGGGCTAGCGTAGTAGTAGGAGAAGATGTGCTAGGAGATGATTCAAGGGAGCAGGTTTCTAAGAAATTTGAAAATCCAACGTCAGCAATAGAAGCGGCACTGGAAGTAGTTGAAAAAGGGGAAAAATCTCATCAAATTGAGCATGCCGTGTAATATATGTGCGAGAAGTTGTAGTGTCAAAACAATGGAAGCCTTTGTGAGGGGAACTATAACCAAGAAAAATACACGGTGAGCTACGGGGAGAAAATTTGTGAGGTGCGTAATCACGTAAGCATGGGTAAACTCGACAGCCAAAGGGATGGAAATTCTCATAATTAGGAGACTGATAATAAAAACTTCGAAAGGTGAAAGAGCACCAGGAACAGGCATAGGCAGCCGGTTGATAATGTAGGTCGCAGTGCTAAAAGAGTCAACCCAATGTCAAGAAGGAACGTGGGAGTGAAAGAAGAGAGCAAGGGCAGGTCCAATCACATGACGATGTTTGTGCTTAGCTCTACCATTTTGGGAAGGAGTGTACGGGTAAGATATTTGGTGGTGGATGCCAAATTGTCGAAGATGAGATTGAAACCGATTGCATGTAAATTCGGCGCCACAATCGCTTTGAAAAATCTTGATTTTGGTGGAATGTTGATTTTCAACTAATTTTTGAAAATCGGAGGAAAATATATAAAAAAAAATCGGATTTTAATTTCATGGGATAAAGCCAAGTGAATCAAGTAGAGCAAAGAGATGGATTAGGCAATAAATAAGTGATAAATAATTGTCCTTTTTTATTCAAAAGAGATAAAATCGAGTGATTTACATGACCAAGACGAGAATGCCATAATTCAAATGAAGCATGTAAATTTTTAATTTGAAGGACAGAAACAAATGCAGAGTTGCCACGTTCCAGCACATAAAGACCACCTTTTCATTTATCTTTTGCCACTGCCGTTCCTGTTACTCGATTCTATACAACAAAATTATCATGAGAAAAAGTGAGAAAGAGAGGAAAGTCAAAGGTCAGTTTGCTGATGGACAACAAAGTTTTGGTAAGACGAGAAACGACGAGAACATCCAAAAGTTTTAAATTGGAAGAGGAAGAGAGAGTGCCAGTTTGAGTAATAGGAAGAGAAGCACAATTTATCACTTTTACGCAGTCCTTACCATGATAGGGCTCGACTTTGTCCATTGAGAAGGGTCAGGTCTCATGTGAGCGGAAGCGCCGGTATCGGTGAACCAATCAGACTCCAAGCCATTTGAGAGGGAACGGGCTGTGGTGAAAGCTTCAACAAGCCGTGCCGTAGGTTCGACACTGTAGTAACGAATCTGACAACGATCAGCAGTGTGTCCTTCAGTTTTGCAGATTTGACATCGAGGGGTATAGGAGCCCCGTTTGCCACATCCATGACCATGGCCTCCATTGTAGCCACCACTAAAACGACGAGACTTGGAGTTACTACCACCCCGAGATGGAGGAAAGGGCTCTTTGGTGGCAGTAAAAGCAACAGAGAAAATAGGGGAGGAGGACTTGAGTGACTTCTGGAACATCTCAAAGCTTTCAGCTTTGGGAACCAAGTCTTTGAAAGATGGTGATGTGGTGAGAGACATCTGGGCAGTAGAAAAATTACCAAAGTCAGGGCCCAATCCTCTGAGATACCAGTGAACTTTGTCTGTATCATCAACCGAGAGACCCATTGCAGTGAGTTGATCGCATAAAGCTTTAAATGAACGAGAATATTCAGTGACACTTCAGGGGCTACGTTTGATGAGTTGCAATGCGAACCTTACGAGTCTTGGAAATATGGCTGAAGAAAATTTCCAAAGAAAGCCAGACATCACGAGCGGTGGTGAGACCAAGGACTTCAGCCATGGCTTCTTCAGTCAACGAAGAGAAGAGGAGACTGAGAAGGCGTTGATTTTGAAGTTGTCATTCTACATATTTAGGATTCGGTTGAGAAGAAGAATCAAAGGTGATAGTGGTTGGAGGCGCTGCAACGGAACCATCGACATGGCTAAGGAGATTCTGACATTGAAGGAGAGGGAGAAGTTGATTTCGCCAGAGAAGAAAATTTGTGGAGGAGAGTTTAATAGTAACCATGTGGATTATGGTGTTGAAGGAGAAGGAAGAATCGGCCATGAGGGGATCGAGGAGGTTAATCCAAAAAAGCTCTAATACCATAACAACATTTGTAAAACCACGATACATCTATGGGGTGGAGTTTTCCATTTATATAGAGTTTGAATATAGAGATAAAATAGGGAAGATAATTACAAATGGAAACTGTATAACAAAATGGAAATCGTATCTCCTAAATTATATCTCCCAAATCAAAGAAGATTCCGTAAATCAATAACTGATTTACTGGAATCCCCCACAGACGATACTCTAATTCATTAATTCTATTACTTGTCAATGATTTTGTACACTTGCGAGTTTCGCAAGAACAATTATATTCTCTAATACATCAATTAAATATCCAACTTGGGGCTGATCAATAAAAATACTCCATGCCCTCGTATATTCCACACATCATACTCGATATTTACCATATTCATGGAATACAACAAATTTTTCTTGGGCATGTATAGGCACAAAATATGGCCCTTTCGCATGAAAGAAAAGGAGTCACGCAATAAACGAGTGAGAAGATGGATTGATGATAAAATTAGCCTTTCAAAATAGCCGCACGGTTATTCTGATAAACATTATATGTCATTTTTTCTGTTAAAATAGCAAATATTTGTTGAAAGAAGACTATATATATGCTTCTATCTCGATTTAATTAGAAAGAAAATGTAGAAAAGAAAAAAGGTTCTTCAACTTCCCCTGCCCATCATACACCCAACTCAGCACAAGCGCAATTACCAATTTGAAAGCAGATTCAAGCACTTAAATAAAGGAAAGGGAAGTGAAAGGAAGGGAAGTATTGCACTTAAAATGGCATAACCATCTCCGGCTTCATATCAATTCTCTTACCTAAATATAGAAAGATGTTATTTATTTTACCTTTCTTAGATACTCTTAATTATTCTGATCTGATTAAACTACATAACATGCATTGGCTCTGGATTTTTTCAATTCTTTCTTTCTCCGACCAGACATTATGTTACTAGGGGACTGTATCTATATAATTAAGTCTTGAGAATTATAAATACTAATTCTATTTCATAAAAAATAATCAATTCAGAGAAGAAAAATAGATACTAAAAAATACGCAAGATTTATAGAGGTTGATCTCAATTTGAGACTAAATCCTTTTTCATCACTATTTTAATTTGCTTTGATGAAAACAAATTTACTAGACAAATTGTAATCCCTATCTTTTCTAACATTTACTTTTTAATAACTAAAAAACTTTAATGACAACTTCCTATTTATAAAACAATTGCAAAAAAAAATTGAAATTTACAAGTGTGAAATTCATAAACTATCCTTAATGAAATTTTAATTTGGGGTGTGACGCCCCAAAAAAAAAAATTATAGAAATAAAATGTATTTGTTCTATATGCTATAGTTTTTTTAGTTGAGAGACTTAAGTGAAATAAGCAATAAATTCAATTTTATTTTGACCAATAATTAGATATTGATAGAGCGAGATTTAGTATATCAATATTGGACTTGTTGGATAGATCATGTTAAATCATATATTTTAGGCTCGAGAAAAAGTTCTGGATAAGTTCGAGAAAACGGGTTTTTATGTCAATAGTCAAGGAACAAAATATTGGATCGTGAAATCATATCTGTTTCAACAATCTTATTCTAATCTATCAATGTAAGATATTTTTGTGCAAGTGGTTCATTTTCTTATGCTTTTATATTCAGTAAATATGCATGAATTGCTAGTTAACATTCGGGTTCTTGATTAAGAGATATAAAATCTTTCGAAAATTCAAGATGACCTAAGATGGGTGTCTCGCTTGGTCATCGATATACTCTATAAGAAAATAGTATGAAGTGTAGGGAAACAACATGTATCTTATTGGGTATTTTAAATATTCACCCTTACAATTATTTACGGGTTAGTTCAAGTCGATTGGAACCGTGATAGGATGGTGATGCGGGCTGCCAAGAGGATTTGAAGAAATAAAGACATTAAGTTTTTTTTGTATATTTTAGAATTAGTTATTTAGTTTAATTAGGCTCAAGGACATATTTACTTCATAGCTAGTCGATTTTGTTTAATTTGAAAGATATAATTTTCATATTTTGGACTAAATTATGGATACTATTTATTTTTCTACAAAGAAATAAAATGTTTATCATTTCCATAACGAACGTGAATTGAAATAGAATTTTTAGTAATAATCTACTGTTTATGAATATTTTGGGGGTGGTACAAGGGCTTTGCCCTCCCCTTGGTACCTCCTTCCAATTCCCATGAATCTCGCTGCAAAAGTTGATCATCTTATTTACATAGTGGCAATAGTTAGGCACCACAACTCAACAATCTCCCATTTAGAGACTAATCTATCATCAATGGCTCATATGCATATGCAACAACACATCAATCCTCAAAACGAAAGTCCAACTGAAATTGCATACAACTTCATTTTCACAATCAGAACAAAGTCGAACTCATGTCTCAAATGTTTTCAACTATCATGATTCTATTATATAAAACTGAACTAGTGATAAAGAACCTATATACATGTCCTTGTTGTGTGATCAATATTATTCTTTGGTAAGTGAATAACACTCCAACCGTCACAATATTACACACTATTCATATGCTTGTAACCCAACTCTTCCATATAGATTGCAACCATATCATCTCTTTGCTAGTTTAGGTCACAGCAACACACTACGTCTTAGTAATAGAAAGTGCAAACGATGTAATTGTGGAGATTCGATCTCAACCAATGATCTATGTTCTCCGTTACCAAACTCTCCATCATGTGCAAGCCCTTCTCACTAAATTTGATTGACTATGGTGCTATCCAAACCCTTACAATACTTTCGATGACTTACAAACAAG
Source organism: Fraxinus dipetala (assembly GCA_902829195.1). Lineage (NCBI taxonomy): Eukaryota > Viridiplantae > Streptophyta > Magnoliopsida > Lamiales > Oleaceae > Fraxinus > Fraxinus dipetala. The sequence goes on along the minus strand of CADEPD010016902.1, from coordinate 3,924 downwards.
AAGTACCGATCCTTATTTAAATATTGAGCTTTTCGAGATCTCAATATGACCCACAAATTTAAAAATGAATGATTTTGCAATTTGAAATTTTTCTTGAAATCAATGATATAAACAAATTAAGTGAAAAGAGAGAAATATGTTAACACGTTAATGAATACCAATAAATAAAGCTTAAGTGTTATATGAGAAAAAATTTGATGAGAAAGATGTTTTCAAAAGTTGATTCAATCGAAAACCTTTCAAGGTAAATGATTTGATAAAGATAAATAAGATGTAAAATCAATATAATTTTGCTCAAGAATATCTCACTTAAATGCTCTTAAAAATACTACCATGAATGCAAAGCGAGATCGTATTTATAGAGTTCAAAACTTCAAAAGTTATGAGTAGATAAGCAATTTGAACCTCCGCATTCTAAGCTAGACAACCAAGGTAGTTGTTGTACTTCAAAATTTCGAATGGTTAAAAAAAGTAACTGTTGGATGAACCAAACGTTTGCATCGACAGAATTTCCCCGATTTTTCCTTCTTGAATGCTTTGAAAAATGTAGGCTTTTGAAAGGCCTTTTTTTAGTTTTTTTTTCAAGGTTGATGATATTGTAGTAAGTTTAAATATCAGATTGAAATACTTACATTTTGAAAAATAATTTTTATGCAAGTATTTTTATGAAATAATATTTCGTGCATAAAAAAATTATTTGTTGAGCTTTTAATAATTCATTGCTAAAGATTGAAGTGTTGTACCTTCACACATGAATACAAACATCTTAATTTAATATCTTTGATTGATGTTCTTTGTGTCTATGATTTGTTTTGAATGTTTGACTTCCATCTCGATTTTTATTGATCGTCCGATGCGAGTCTTTTGATAGTGGCCGTTTTATGCTCAATTGATATAAACAAGTGCTTTGAAGACTTAAATTCAATTGATAGAAATAAAATTAACTTATTTGTTATGATAAAAACATTAAGGATGAAGTCAACCATAGGACAACAATTTCTCCCTTTTTGATTATGACGAGAAAGATGAGTGGCGTAAAGAAATAACAACAATTGATAAGGAATAAAGATCTTAGATATCACAAGTGATTTATATATATTCCCCCTATCGTGTACAAGTCAATAATCATTCCAAGCATATTTATCAATTTATCACATTCGTATCAAGCATAAACAAAAAATATATGCATATAATCTCATATTTTTTTCCCTCTTTTGGCATAAGCAAAAAATATAAAGAGGGGATCGAAAACAAGTTATGTAAAAGCAAAAAGACAACCATAGGCACCAATAATAGTAAAAAAATCCTCTTTAAAGTAACACAAGATGCACTTAGAGGTTATAGAGCATATCACATCCATAACAACAAAAAAGTGAAGTTACTAAAATTAATAATATGAAGACGTTAGACTAAACATAAGTGTATCCAAAATACATAAGCATGAAATGTAAACCATAGCTAAGGCTTCGGAAGAGGCGGTGGAGAGAAGCGAGCATAAAAAGCATTTTACTGAGCTTGCAATATCGCTTGTTGAGCTTGAATTACATCTTGTTGAACTTGCAATTCGTGAAGCGTCCTGCCAAGGCCGTCAACAAAGGATGTACATGAATCAATGCGTCTGTTGAGGAGATTGTAATGGTCTTCAGGAATGTAAAACCTCCGGTACGACATAGAGCACTTGAACTTGAGATGTGGTGTGGTGCATCATCATCATCCTCTTTGTCACCTCATCGAGGGATAAGTCCGAGAGACCCAACTCTGCATCAAACCGTTTAGTACGCTTGAGAGTGTAAATGTTGATGGTGTTGATAGGTCGAAGAGATACAGAAGCCTCACATGGAAAGAAATGTCACAATATTTAAAGATCTTGGTAAAAAGCGTGCCGTATGCTAGAGATTTGATATGTCATGTAGAATGAACAAGTTTCATGCGTTTGAGATTAATGGTCGAAAAATCCAATTTACGCCCAACCAAGAAGGAATCAAGAATAAAGAGATCGAAGTTGGTAACTTTGTCTCGATGACCTTTTCGCGGAAGGATGATATGGACAATGATATTTTGTAAAACTTTACAAGATATGATAAGTTGATTTGTACTAAATTTATCGGGATTTTCAAAATTTTGCCTGTTACATGTCGACAAGTGGAAATGGGATCATATACTTCAAAAGATGGAAGAGTTTTGTGTAGAATAACTTGATTTTTCCATTCCTTGAGTTCAAGTATAGTTCGGATAGTAGATTTCGTAATGATAATTTTTTTCCTTTGATTAAGCAAGAAATATTATCCGAAGCACGAATCGAACGCATATTTTTATAAAATTCTTTCATAAGATTGAGATAGGAACGTTCCTTTATCGAGACCCAACCCATATTTACAAAATATTCTTCAATGTGAAATGAGGATGCTTTAAGGGTAAATTGAAAGAAATCAACATTCTTACCAGTGAGAATGAGTGATTTTTCGAAGGGATTTTCCGGCTCTTCGACTTCCATATCAAATTCTTCATCGGAGGAAGGTGGAGAAAATCTTCTCACGGTACTCTTAAGTCTTTTTTTCCAAGCATTTAGACCTTGTCATTGTAGAAAGGTAGAAAAAAATGAGAAGAAAAGAGGTTAGGGTTTGGATTATGTGTGAATTGGAAGTTGTAATGGTAGAAAGTTTGAATTTTTAAGAGATTTAGGGTGTTAAAATTATGGGTTTTTTATTTTGAGAAGTATTTGATAATTGAAGACGGAAATGTAAAGAATTTTGAGAAGATTTGGGAAGGGAAAGGAGAGAAATGGAGAAGTAAATGAAGGAGAAAAGGGCTGATGGGCGTATTTAAAAACCGTATTTACGGCGAACGAATGTCCAGGTTGGCAGAGCCGGTTAGAGATTGGTTTCCTTTGTCAAACCAGATAGGGTTACTGACAGTCCGCTTGACTCGTCTGAATGCTTTTTTTTTTAACATACTAAATTGAATATATAATAAATACCGCATATAGAAACAAAAAAAAAAAAAAAATGTAAAAACATATAGTATGAATTTAACTTAATCATGTACCTCAAATTCATCAATAATGCCCAAGCCTATTTGAATATGTGATAATCAATCAAGCACTAGAGGTTTAGTGAAAATGTCAGCCAATATATTTTCAGTATTCATAGATTCTAATACAATATCTCCATTTTGTGCATGATTTCTTAAAAAGTGATGTCTAATCTCAATATGCTTCATTTGAGAGTGCAAAATGAATTTTTTTTGGCAAGCATATAGCACTAGTGTTATCACACGTGATATCCATATGACCAAAGATAAGTGATTCACTAAGAGTTTGCTTATCAATAATACTTGTGCACAACAACGAGCAGTTGACATATATTCAGCTTTGGCGGTGAACAATGCAACATAATTTTGATTCTTACTAATTGATGGTTATGTATATTACTTTCATTCCCTGCAAAGGATAACCAAATTACATACCCATTGATTCTGCATCAAAACATTACACCGTTAAACATGGAATAACATAATCATCAGATTGAAGTGACAGCTAACACGATTCCAAAAAAGAAAAAAAAACTTTTGCTTTTAAAAGCATTGTTGCCTTAAGAAACTTTTGTTCCATTAGAAAGTGTCATCCACAACAAACTTTTGTTCCATTAGAAAGTGCTAGAGAACCCTTAAGAAACATTGTTATTGGTAAAAAAAAGCATTGTTGCCTAAGCTTAACACGTTTACTGATAAGAATAAAAGTAAATTTTAAAATAATTGTTTATGTTGAAAGTTCCGTAGTCTTTTACAATTACACCTAGTTCAAACTCGAGTGTTTCAAGTGAAGAAGAAGAATTTGTTCTTATTGTTCAATGTAAATTGTTTCCCCTCTCCCAACATTAGGCATCTTAACTCCTTTACCTTTTCTCTCAATTTATAACTTTGGTC
>CADEPD010016888.1:0-17737 GCA_902829195.1 Fraxinus dipetala | reverse complement strand
GATTCAAAGGTGAAACCATGTCGAACTAGCGTCTCTTTTAACACCTGAAGTATCATTATAGAGTTGCACTAATGTGTGAGTTTAGATCGATGCAATAAGAATAATAAAATGGAAACTGTATTTGAAGTCAAACTTAATTTTTTTTTATAATTTCCACATTTAGTAAGTAATCAATGCAGATGGAAAATTCTCAAAATTTAATTTATCTTCATAGGAAAGATATTATTTAAGGTGATATTCTCCAATGGCTAGAGTTACATACAGTAAAAGAGATGAAAGCAACATTCCCGTAAATATTCTCTAAAAAGTTAACAGAACGTACGCTTGATAAAAAATAAAAAAATAAAAAATAAAATCTATTTCCTGAGAGTATGAATTTGGAAAATAGTAAACCACAGAATATAGTAACATTGACAATATTCATGCAACAAATCAGTCAAATGAACTTGAAACGTCAAGGTTATCAAATCCTATATTTGGTAAAAAAGGGCAATGGTCAGAACATCCCAACCAACCTCATAATTAGTTACTACTCCATTATGAACAACCAAGAACTCGTTTCCTGCATCAGAAGTTTGAGGATGACTATTTCTTGGAGCAGGCTCCCCGTGGGTAGCCCAGCGTGTGTGAGCTATTCCAGCATGAACAGAGAATGATTCTTCTAAATTTAAATCGGTAGCATCAACATCTGAAGAATGAATTCATAATAATTTACTCAATCATGCAAAATTTAAGTAAAATATACTTAAAAAACTATAAAGGTGTTTAAAGCACAAACTAAATGGAACTCATTCTTTTGTAAGATCAATAAATACCATATATTTTCGCTGTTCACTTACAGTGATCAATTGAATTCTTTCACAAGAAAAAAAGAATATTAGAAAGTATCATCGCAATATTTCTCAGATCTCAAAGATTATATGAAATTTATCTAACAGATGGCGTACTTATATTATACCATGTGGACCATCCAAAATACATTTATTATCATGTTAGACATCTAACACCTGTTAAGGTATATGATGTTTCCCAAACTTACCGGATGACATGCACTGCACAGGCATATGCAATTAGTTACAAGAATGTTAAACCATACCATTACAGCTGAAATTTCTATATAGACAATCTACATAACAGAGGGAAAAAATATACCACATATTCAAAAACTTAACCATATGGTTGTGTAAGATGTGCATGTAGCATACAATTAAAGATTATTAAAGTTGAGGCCCTGTTGTTGTCAATTGCAAAGCTCCTATTCCTCCATGCAATCATATCCAATTTTGCTCCTATTCTTGAAATATTTATGGACAATAATAGCAAAGATTCTAAGAACGGTAACATGTATAGATGAAGTAATTATGTTAGTTAAGATAGCATCATGCCAAGAGTCAAGACTGGTCAAAGGATTACTTGATCATATCAAAGGTAAAGCTTCGTTTATACTGAGCAGCTATCTTAGAACTAGAATGCAAACTTCGTAGCCAAAGAAACTTGACATGTTTGAGAAATTACAAGCTAAGAAAATAAGAACCGATGCATAACTGCAAGCTAATAAAGCAAAGTACTAACTGCTATTACTAACACTGGGATAATAAATGATCTCCCAGTCTATTCTCTTTCCTTGTATTTCATACATAAGTAACTGGCGCATAATTAAAGTTCAATTTGATAGCATTTTGGCACAGTTCAAATAAGTGCTGCTCATTCACGGTGGCATACTAACAAGATATTAGCTTTTCATAACATAGACAAAAGTATATAATCTCGTGCAGATCAAATATGGCAAAATATAAATAACCCGAAATTACATCAACAACCGGAATTAAACCCCAAATTTTTCAAGTGTCCTCCAAATTCCAGCAAAAAAAAAGAGAGATAGAGAGATGTTTTACACCCAACATCGTGGTACCCAAAAACAAAAATCTCAGAAAGAGAAAAGAAGAATAAATAACGAGATCAATGCATAAAAGAAACCAAAAGGAAACAAATAATTTTGAAAAATGCAATTGTGATCGTAATTTACCATCGTATACAGATTTGACGAGAGACTCAATGTTTCCTTCTTGACGAAACACAAGAGGAGTGACAATTTGACGACTCAAATCGGAACCCGAGCAATTACAAGAATCAATAGAAATCCCTGCAGAATCATAGCCTCTGTATTCCAATCTCCTAAGGCCATTAAATAGAACTTCTAAAATATAATGCCTCTCTCTACTAACATTAAAATTCAAATATGCGAAAATCCCACACATTATTATCCCTTAATTTCTTCAGTTCTTCCTTTAGAATTAGCAGAGTGAAGGTTAAATAAGAAAAGCGAGGGAATTTTTGGAACTTCTTATTTCTTTGAAGGTCAGTTTTCTGTATTCTTTTTGAACGTATCAAGTTGCCTGCAACTTCCAATTGTCTCACATCGCACTGACAAATCTAAGAGCAGCTTGTTGCAGATTAGAATTCTATTTTTAATAGATTTTGATATAAATTAGTGGAATATATGATTGAAAAGTTGTATATTTTTTAATAAAGGGAAAACTCTATTCTTCATTGAAATAATATTTTGGATAAAGGGAAAACTACGTCCCTATATTACTTTTTCAAAGTGGCTTTTGTTTTATTAGAAACGAGCAATTTGTTTTAATTTTTAATTTTAATATATAAAAAAGTCGAGTTTTGAACCTGGAAAATTTTAATTTTTCCAAATAAATTACCTTTTAAAAGTAACTTTTACTCTATCGTCAAAATAAAGAGTTTATTTCACATTTTTACGAGTAAATTATTGATTATTTTAAAACTTTACACTTTTTCTTATCAATAAATAAATTTACTTAAAAGTAATTTTAAAAAAATCCTTAGCCAAATATTTAAATGGAGTAAAAATCTAGACTATATAGATATTAATGGCACGTTTAATTCATCCGACCAACTATGCTAAAATAAGCTTTTTTAATTTAACAAGTTACTTAAATACAAGATGATTTTTATTTCAGAAAGTCGATGATTAAAATATTTTCAAAATAAAATATAAGACAATCTCTATTTCAAAGAATCGGTGCTTTAAAAAAGCCGCGAAAGACACTTTAGAATGAGAAATATTCAAATCATAATTGAATTTATTAGACATTGAGATACAAAAAATTATGAAAAATAAAAATAAAAGACGAGGATGAAAAATTAAACGAAAGAGTCAAAATAGAGAGTATTGTTAGAGTTTATAGATATTTACTATTTAAATTTAAAATTATTTTCTCTAATATACATAAAAAAAAATCTTTCTAAAAGAGAGTTTTTTAGAGATGTTGACGAGAAAAGTAGGACTATATGCACGCATTAATAGAACATTTAATGTGTAATAACAATTAAAAAAGCAATTATTTTTATTTTATAGAGTAGTCTGTGAAGGGAAGAAATAACCAAATCAAATTTAAGAAAAAAGTAAGCCTGCATTACAAAAGTTTGGGCAAGAAATATTCAATAGTTATGAATGGACAATTTTGTAGAATTCCAAACTAGAATTTAAGCATCTTTGAATGCATATCCTATAAACCTTCAATCCATTGAACTTATTTTTATCCATGCGTGTAATCTTAAATTAATCTTGAATTATTTTAATGACTAGCTCCTAATTTTTCTACTTGATTATAAAATCCCTATAAATCATCTCATGGCATGTCTTTGCATGACGATCTTACAATCTATTTAAACAAACTTTATAGGACCCAAAACTCTCGACGAAGATTATGACATCTCAATAAACTCCCAACTTACGAAATTCTCAAACTCTAAAACTAGATTTTAGGCGACCCAAGATCTAATATTAGGAGTTAGGCTTTATTAATTGCCGAAGAAGAAAGTATCAACCCAATCCGGTTAAACAGATTTTCGATTTTGACCCTGACGAAAGATGGTAATAACTGTTTTATGTCATTTTTGACTAATTCAATTTTATTACATCTTATGATACAATTACAAATCAATATAAAGAATTATTTAACTACAAAAATACGTCAAAAAAACTTTAAATTTAGTGATTGTTTGAGAAAACTTAAAAAAATGTTACAAAGTTAAGGTCAAAGTCAACAATTAATTTTAACCACACTTTATCGAATCCATAACTTTTATCAATTTTTTAATCACGTATTTCATTAATTTTATCGAAATTTGCTAAAACTTTATCAACAAGTCAACAATCTCTTAATATGACATTCTTCGGAAGTCGCTTGCTCATTTTGTACATATGTATTAACCTAATCGTACGACCTTACTAACTTTAACTTACTAGCAGCGTTCATTTATGTCATTGAATGTATGTTGGTGCAAGAAGGCCAATTTGCGAAATTCGTGTTATTGAAGACTTTCTATTGTTATTAATGGCCAAAAATAAATAAAAAATGTCAAACTCTTCTAAGAGTTTTGGGATGCCATAATTGGCTATGGCAATCCAATTGAAACAAAAAGATGAAAATTGATGCCTTAACTATAAAAATCATCAAATAAAGTCAGTAACAATATTCATTCGCGATCGATTTATGTAAGAAAAATTTGCATAGAATGTGTAAGCAGGCGTGCTCGTCTAGTGATCTAGACATTGAGATGAAAATCAAAAAAATAAATCATAAAAACCCAATGGAACGTCTTTTAAGAGCATTTTCGAGACTCTCTATTTATAAAAAGTAATATCTTATGAATAATAGATAGTATAAACTTAGAGAATAAATTTTGTTAATTACACCATATTTTAATTGTGAATGCTTACTTATTTTTGTAATTATGTCCCTAACTTTTCAGTATATTTTAACTTATTTAATTAATTAGCACATTTTGTTTCTGAAAACGATTTTTATCCAAACATTCTGTTGTAGTGGAATATATATTTTATCAAAATTTTGTATTTGTTGTTGATCTTGCTTATTTAAAAATATAAGAAGAAAATAAGTTTTTTTAATTCATTCCTAGTGAATTTTTGGTTGCCAATAGAGAAAATATATCCTAGTAAATAAGAAAATATATCCTAGTAAATAGAATGTCGAGGATAAAAATATGATGAAATAATTGGGAACATACGAACGAAAAATTATGGACCTTCATAAAAATTAAAATGTGGTGTAGATAACCAAAACTGTGATTTTAATATATAATTACACTAAAATTTATTATACAAATACAACAATGATCTTTGTTTTCGCTTTCATTTTGTTTTTTTTTTCAAGAATCGTTTATTGATTGCTCACATCTTGTATTTAACATAAATTTTTGATGTGTCAATGGCAATATATTTAGTGGTGGACATGATTCTATTTGATTTTGGTTCCAAGAGAACTGAATCGAACCATGAACCAATGATTTTTCTGATAATGAAACCAAATGATTTTTTTAAAGATATGGAACCGAACCGTTCGGTTCTGATTTGGTTTGGTTTGGCTTGGTTCTAATGTCATTTCTTAAATTTTCATATTTGCATCATATAAGTTATTAACATGTACCTAAATAAAAAAAATAAACTTCAAACATTCAGAAATTCAAATTTCAATCATGGAGATCAAGAAAATCATAACTAACAAACAAAACATGTTCATAATTTGGATACACAAATTAATTTTCGTTCTCATACAAAAAAATATTTAATAAGTAATAGCAATGATTCACTAAATTAATTGCAGCAAATTTGAAAGCACGCCCCTACAATAAAGAATGAATTATCAAAATTTTTACAGTCCACTTTTATAGGTAGCATTAACCATTTTAATACTTCATGAATGTTTATTAGGATTTCTTCTATTTGTGAAGGACACAAATAACTAATCAAACAATCAAGGTAAAAAAATAGTTTAAAGACTTTTTAAGTAACTGATCAATTTCATTTTTCGATCTTAAATGACACTCCACTGATTTGATGAAACGCAGTACCAACAAACCGCGACATCGTGTAAATTGAAAATGAGTTAAAGATAAATGATTCAACTGAATACAAAATTAGTTATTTGTCTCTAATGACCCAAAATCGATTAACAAATTGTATTCAATTAATGGACTATCTCCAATGAATATGAAATTAGAATATCCATTAATTAATATATATAAAATTTAATATTAAGTTTGGGTCTGGTTGTGGTTCTTGAACTATAACCGCTTGGTTTGGTTTGGTTCTGGTTTGGTTTGGTTTGGACATTTTGTCCACCCCTAGCGACAATTATTTCATGTGATAATACTAAAAGGTCATGTACATTTCGTTGAATTAAAATGTAATTTAATTATTAAAAACTATTTGTGAAACAAAAAGTAAATATAATAAATGGTAAGTGCTTCCAATTGGAACATGCTAAGCCTTGTTTAGGCTCCATTAAAATATAGATTTCGAAAAATTTATTTTGAAATAGAGATTTTTTTAAAGAAAGTATGATTAAAAAAAAAGTAACGCTATCTAGCACAACTAATGTTAAAACACCAGACTGTGTGGCATTAGTTGACATTAAATGAAAAGCACAACTAAGAAATACACTTAATTTCACCTTTCATTAGTGTATCATAAAGTATCAATGTTATAACATAAGTGGTACTAGATAATATTATTCGTTAAAAACGTTTTAAATTTACTTGGAGAATGTGTGAGTTTATAAAATGTATTTTGGAAAAATGAGCCTAAACAAGGCTAAACAAACGTCCTAACCATAATTATAAGACCTGGCCCGCCCTAGTCGAATTAATTTGATAAAAATGTACTTGACTTGATCATAAAGTTTTGACCTAGTTAACCGACAATTTAACCTGCTCGGTTGACCGATTTTTGAAATCCTCTTGCAAAATTTTTTAGTTCAAGGAAACTGAACCTTAGACCTCCAAGGAAAATAATAGGTTCTTTATCACTTGAAGACAAAGTTCTTTATTATTATTCATGTGTAATAACTTATATATATCTAATGAATCATTTATATGTTTTTTTAAAGAAATTGGTCTAATCTTTTACTTTATTTTATGGACCCAAATAATTAGTGAAAAATCATTTAAAAACTTTAATTTTGCTTTAAAAAAATTTATACTTTATATTTTTTTCTGTAGATTTTTGTGCAATGACTCATCGGTCCGATCACTGACATGTCAGTTTGACCAGTAACCCAAGATCTAATCCCTTGTCCGAGTTGATGGATCGAGTTCAATGACTATGGCCCTAACCATGTTTGTCAACATTTGCTTTTTCTTAAAAGAGACACAAAAATAAGCAGTTCACTCGATTGTCATGGGAGTTTGTGTTTTGAGCATCATTCTATTTTCTTCGTACAGTTGCGAAAGATGTCATTCATTGTGGTCCCGCTTCTACTTATCTACGCGCCGACTTCAACTTCCCTCTCAGTCTCTCTCCCGTGTCCACTTTTATTTAGAGAGAGAGATAAATGAGTCAAAAGTTCGACTTTTAGTTTTGGTATTTACAAGCTTCTATTTTACGGTAGAGAAACACTCTGTCATAATTGTGGTGGTTGGTGTGTGTGTGTGTTTTTATGAGAGTTGGGGATGGAAAATAGCAAGAAGGAGAAGAAGAATATTATGGTGAAACAGAAAATACTTGGCGTTAAAGAAAAGATCTTCTCATCGGCCTCGTTTTCTTCCTAGGTTCATCTATTTCCTCACTTCCACTCATTTTCTTGCTTCATTCTAGTTCATTTCTCTCTGTAGTATACGTTAATATACATATATCTATAGAGTGAGAGAAACAGAAGAAAGAGATCGATAAATTATGATAAATAGTTTGTTGTGATTCTGATCTGCGTTTAATCAAATGGGTTTTGTACAAATTCTATGCAGACTTAGAATTTATCTTTCAGGTCAGTTTGTACAAATGGTTTTCATCAATAAATGCATCTTTCCTTGCTTGCTAAATCATGACTTAAAATTTGGAGGGATTGTTTGGCATCTGTTCAAGATTGTATAATACCCTTTTCTGAAACATTTGTTTGCCCAAATATTTCCCATGACTTGGGTGACTTAGTTGAATTTTTTTACAATATATGTATCTATTATCCATTTATTGTTGGGTATCACCATCAAAACTTTACATTCTTTGTAGATAATTCATGGCTGCATCAAAGAAATGGTGATCTAAAATTTGTAGTCAATTTGGCAATTTGTTTGATTCATTTTTATTTATTAAATTCAAATAGTTTTCTCTTTTTTCTAGAAAAAGATTTTATCTTAGTTATCTATTGCAAGAGGACTAGGGAAAACATACAAATCTTATTGTGTAAACTAGAAAAGAAAAACTTGGTAGAAATTTCCTAGATTTCCAATGTAAAATCACTAAAAGAGTCGATTTGTCCTTTAACAATCTCAATTTGTAACTGAAAAATGTAGTGAAATAAAGCTTTTTGAAGTAACTTCCTCTACATGTTACAACCCCAAAGAATGATCTGCATTCTGCCTCTGGATATACTTCAGAAGACTTCTGAACCATTCTTACTGATATATACCAGAAGTCTTCTACTAACGTCGAACTATCAAATAATCTTAGTCAATCGCCAAGCTGATTTTTGATTGAAGAGAAACACAGGTTCTTGTGGAAGCATAAGCCCCTGTTTGGTATTGATTAAAATCAAATTTTAATCTAAATCAAAGTCAAACAATCAATATTAACTACATATTTCATTAGTCCCACAATTTTTCAACCACACGTTCCATTAACTTTTATTAAATCAATATTAAAATCTACAATATAAATGAGAGGCAAGCAAGAAAAATTCTACCATTTTACACACTTGTCATTATCTTGCAGTTCTCTTGTAAAGTGTTTTTGTGCCATGAATGTGTCTACATAAATACTATAAAATTCACTTCTCATGGTTTCCAACAGATTTTGGCATTTAAGCAACATCAGGCTTGTTGGATATCTTATTCATGCATATCTTCTCTTCGTTTCCTGGGCCTTTAGTTACAGGTAGAGTTCAAAAGGGTTTAATCTTTGATGATTCAGTAAGCCAAATATCAGGTGAAAATGAGTGCTCAACCAACCACAAAAGTCCGACTGGTTAGATGTCCTAGATGCCATCAAGTTCTTGCAGAGTTGCCGGATGTTCCTCTATACACATGTGGAGGATGTGGTACAATTCTCCAAGGTACAGACTTTCTCACTTTCATTAATCACATATATGGATAGTATTATTTTCTCTCTTGATAGTTATTTGAACTTAATCTCACTGTTTGAAGCATGATGTCTTGTGGGATGATCATAGGGATGTTAACGAGTCGAGTCCAGTTGCGAGTCGAAGCTCGGGCTCAGCTCGAGTAAAAATGGTTCGTGTTTTTTTTGGACTAAACCGATCCGAGCTTTTGCTCGGTCAAAAATTTAGACTCGATCCGAGCTTTCGGCTCGGGCCTTAGGGAGCTGAGTTGGCTCTTTTTTTATTTAATTTGTGACAAATCTAAATTTTTTTTAGAGAATTTAAATTTTGTGCAATATATACGAATTATAAATAAAATACTAGAGCAAAGAAATTGGAGATTGAAGTTAAAACTGATTGAAGTAAATTGATATGAAGCTCAAAATTTTACCTAATATTTATAACAAAAAAAATATATCCGTTTCAACTAAATTTGAATTTGAATTTTGACATGATTTAATACTGTAAAAAATATACACATAGCTGTATTGTAGCTGTGTGCAGCAGCCTGCCTAGTCAATGCAGGCTGCATTTGACTTTCAATTAAAAAAAAAAAAATTTTATTAAGTTTTGCATTTTTTTTTTTGGCTCAGCTCATCACTGGCCGAAAATGGCCCGTGTTGCTCAGGCTTGAGTCGACTCATTTAAAGATTGAAAATAATTTAGAAATGTATAATTATGATATTTTCCTGTTATCTAGCCCCGAAAATGATCAATATTTCAATTCAGAGTCTTGGGCATGGGAGGAATTAAGAATTAAAGCTGCAAAATGTTGGATGCATGAAGCCAAACCATACTATAATTCAATGTGTGGAGCATAATTATACTGTGATGGACACTGGGAGTGGGGAACCTAACATTAAAGGATTTTAAGGGGCTGGTTTTATGGGTGCAAGATAGGGAGGCTCTGTAATCTTCTTCATTGAAGTGAAAATCTGTAAACAGGAATGTGGACGTAACTCTCACATTGGGGGTGAGCCTCTATGAATTTGTCCTTGCGCATTTCTGATTATATTACTTTCAATGGTAATGATAGATTAATCCATAACACCAATACCTCAATCCTTATAGTGATACTTTGTGGACTTATTTTCTACTGCCTATCTTTGGTTGTGATTCTCATGTTCCTTCTGTTTTTGCCTGCATACAGCTAAAAACCGGAAAAATGAATCCAATGATGCAAATGTACGCGTACAAGAAACAGATACTATTGTAAACACTAAACAGGATCATGTTTCAGAAGAGAAGGAAGAGACCAGCTCTAATCAAGATTTAACGTCTCTCTTGAGTGGAGAATCCTCACCAGAAAAAGACAACACGGGAGTTCATGGTGAACATGAAAAAAGCTTCTCTGTTGATATTTCTAGCACACCTGAGATTAACTGTTTCAAGAGCAAAGATTCATTCGCTGATGTAAAAAAATCTTTGAAGCAGGATGAGGGCAAAAATCCTTTGGAGCAAAATACCGACAGATTTGATTCCAGGTTTTTACAGGATTACAATGGGGAATGTAGTAGAGGTAGAAACTTGTCTGATGAATCTCCTAGCTCAAATGAGTTTAATTGTCATGTGGTCGAAGTGTTGACTCAAGAAGTTAGACAACGTATGGAATGGGATAATACGATTCCTTTGGACGAATGCCATGGAAGGAATTCAATGGAAGTTGGAGAAAACACAGGGAACAAAAGTCAATATCTTGTACCAGAAAATGATGTTAATAATCAGAATATTTCAGGAAGTCTAGAAACTTCATCAAGTTCAGCTGGACAAACTACTGAAAATGAGGATATCAAGAATCATCCAAACTTTAGAAGCTTGAGCAAAGAAAACGATATGAACACACATACTGGAGATGTATTTATTGCTGCTCAAAGCCCCTTGAGTGAGAGCATTGTGTCAGTTGATATCATCACTTCCGATAGTGAACATATGGAGCATTCCCCAAGTCCTCAAAATTTTGGCAGACCAAGCTTGGTAGATACTTTGGGAAGCTCGCGTCTTGTTGATCCTATTACTAATCTCAGCGTTAAACGTGGGGATATGTTTAAATCTCCAACAATCAGAACTTATTATGCTTATGATGGTAGTGTATCGTCTTATGAGGGAACCGATGATCAAATCCCCAACCATGTTTTACAACCTTCCAGCAGAAAATTCGAGTTGCCTGAAACGAAAAGATATGACTACGCCAATGGAAACAGGACGAGATTTGATGAAGAAGGTATTTCTCGCTCATCATTCAGTTCCAGCGATTTCTTGGAAAATCACGAAAGTGGAAATGGAAAAGGAAAATCTTTGAGTTATCAGCATAATCTGTTTGAACATCATCCTGGCTTTTACTCACCAGACAAGCCTTCTTACTCCGAACCAGACAAAATGGACTTGTTGAGAATGGTACATGAACTCAAAGATCAGCTTAGCAGGATGCAGTTTTCAAATGATATGACAAATGGAAGGTTTCCTGCTATCATGGATGAAAAGTGTACTCCGTCGTACTATGATCATTTAGTACCAGAAAAGGAGATGCATGCAGATTTGAACCATCCTACGTATCAAATGAGACACGGTCAAGTACAAGGTTGGCCCAGACAATGCAGAGCCTCGAGAATACCATATCACGGGGACGCTGCACACTACAGTCGCCAACTTAACTGCTCTTGTGTGCACTGTTTTCCCCAAGACTGGCACTCACCACAGTTTTCTTCACATTCCATGTGCAATGACAGTGCTCATTCCCGTGCCTCGAGTTCCTCGACTCCCCAGCATTACATGAGCTCCAAGGTTTCATTATTGGACGATGAGATGAAAAGGTCATATTCGAGGGAGAAATATCAGGTAGCAAAGCGATATATTCGGCCTATAGCTGGTGGAGCCCCACTTGTCGCTTGTTATCAATGCTCGGAATTGTTGCAGCTACCGGCAAACTTTCTCGTATTCGAGAAAAAATTTCATCGACTGAGATGCAATGCTTGTCGGGAAGTTCTGAAATTCTCACTTCTGAAAGGAACGAATATAGTTCAATACATTCCTGATGTTTTTGCCCCTCCACAAAGCGAGGTTGACAATTACAATGACGCTGCCAGTAAGAGAAACCCCGTACCAATCTCTCATTCCAATCCTCGACCAAATGCTAAGCATGTTCTGTATTCCGATGACAATGAGCAGTCCTGTAGAAGTAGTTCTACAGAAGGAGAGGCTTCACTTATGAGATCTTCATATGACCAGATGAACACATCCAATAACAAGATAGCATCTGTTAATGAGTCGATGGGAGATAGAAAAATGAAGTCCACCTTGAGGGAGTCTCAGACCAAGAAGGAGAGTTTAGCAAACACCAAAGAATCCACCAGTACTTCATCAAAGATGTCCAAGTGGAAGAAAGAATCTGCAGAGCTCGAAGGTTCTCTTCACCAGCTTATGGGATATTCTTCCTTAAGTCAAGTATTAAAATAAGTAATTTCCTAGCATATCCAGAACGAGTCGAGGGATTTTCTTCTTTAAATTGAAGGTCTGTTTAAATTTATATAGTCACATAATAATGATTGCCGTTTGTTGCACCATCTCCATCATCTATCATGTATCGATCCGTCAGAAGAAAAAAAAAATTCAACTGCATTTTTCTTTTCCATTTCTCCATTGGACATGTTTCGTACAGCGGAATACAACTAAGTCGAGCCATCTTATAGTACAAGGTCTATGTTGATTGTTGTATACGTAGTTGTCTCTTAACAATTTATTTATTGAGACAGAAAAATGGTTTGGCATATGATTAAATACAAGTTCTTTTTTTATTATTTATTTAACAATGTAAGGTGTTAGAGAGAGAGTCTCTCAGCTTTAGTGAGAGAAACACTCACTTTAGTCGCCCCTGAGCTCATTGATTTTGTTCGATTTTACCTTCATCACTTGGTAATTTCGAATCTAGCATTGCAGATTTTGTAAAATCTGTCCAGATTCAAAGTGTAATCTTTGAAGATTTCAAGTGTCTTGGAGGTTTGAAGACCGGCCAGAATGGTTAAGCATTGGCCATGAAAAGTTTCAAGTTTTTCATCTCCCCTAGGAAGATTTGAAAACGGTCAGCAGGTCATATGCATTGTTTATGCAGTTTTTTTCCAAATTTTTGCCCAGATTCTTGGTGCTTCTCTTTGAATATTTAAAGCTTCATTGAAGGTTTGAAGTCCGTCCAGCAGGGTGTTAGCTTTACTCATCCAGTTTTCTTGGGTATTTTGAAGCTTAGTTGCCGAACCCAGCTTCTTGGCAAATTCGTTTTGCTTGAAGATTTGGTATTGTTCTTGAAGATTCATATGTTTTGGTAGATCGAAACTGGGTCTGCAGGGTTTTGATTCACCATTGAAGATTCAGGTTCTTGTTTAGCTGTTTTTTACTTGATTGGGCAATGAATTCAAACTTGTTTTTGTAAACTTGAATCAATTCAAAATGCCCCATGCAGTAATTCTGCACAGTTGACTGCTTTTGCAGTGTTATCTTTCCTGTTTAGGCATAAAATTCAAATTTTTTGGAACTTTATTAGACAAAATTCAAAAACTTTCCGTAATTGTTTTCTCACTCCAGCGTGTTTAGGCAGTGATTTCGTCCCCCACACACCCGATTTACAGAATTCATTCTTGTTAGCAAGCAACCTGCTTGTCCAGCTGCTTTGTTTTTGTTTCAAGGGTGGAACAGTCGGCCATTCCGGAATTTTTGTTCTTGTTAGCAAGCAGCCTTCCTGTCCAGCTGCTTCGTTTATTTACTTCCTGTCGGCCATTCCAGATTTTTCAAGCTTGGTTTTATTTCCACTGCTCAATAAGGAAGAAGAAAATGGCCGAGAGTTTGGCCAGTTCAGTTCATTTTCCATAAAGATTCACATGTTCGAAGAATTTTGTGGTTGGAAATCCTTGGTCCCAGCTCATTTTCTACCATCCTCCATTGGAGTTATAGATTTCAGCTCACAGATCTTCATTTGTTCTTGTGATTGGTTAGTGATGCGGACATCGTCGAGATTTAATTTTATTGTTATTGAACTTTATCATTTATGCTTTCTATTATTGGAATTGTAACATTGGGTTGACCCAAACCCATCACTTAACTAGATTTTTACTAGGGAAAATTACATAAATCCAGTGTTTAAATTTTAAAGTGCAAAAATCAGGTGTGAAAATTTTTTAATAAAAATTCAGGTAATTAAATATTATACCCACCCAAAAC
Organism: Fraxinus dipetala; assembly: GCA_902829195.1. Classification (NCBI taxonomy): domain Eukaryota; kingdom Viridiplantae; phylum Streptophyta; class Magnoliopsida; order Lamiales; family Oleaceae; genus Fraxinus; species Fraxinus dipetala. The sequence goes on along the minus strand of CADEPD010016888.1, from coordinate 3,383 downwards.
CTAATTTTATTTCATTTCTCTCCCTTCTCTCTCTTTATTTCCCTTCCTCTTCTGCCTCTTCATTTCTCTCACTTCTATACCCATCCAAACCCTAAAATTAATTCTCAAACCACAAATTAATTCCCAAACCACCTCTCCATTCTCTCCACCTTCACCACCGTCTCTATATTGTCAACTCGTCGCCGCTGCAACAACCCGTCGTCTCTCCACTACAATCATCGATGCAGCAACTTGCAAGAATGGCGATGTGAGCCCCGACAGCCCAACCTCGCACCACCGCCGCTATAGAGTACAGGTGATGTGTGCTGCGATTCACCATTTGTGAGAGTGGCTGCCTACAGTAAGAAAAAATAGATCTGATCGGCGCATTTGTGATTCTGTTTTTGATGGTGTTGTTCCATGAAAACCATCGACTAGGTGAGGCGAGATGGCTAGTTGGTGAACGTGACCCCGTGCGGCTTAATCGTCAGGATGATCATATCTGAGTCGCTGCTGCTAGTGCTATCGTTAGTGGTAGCGGCGTCTGGTCTCGAGACGTGGTGTTGGCTATTGTTCTAGGCTAGTTGTTGTGTTCGATGTTGACTGATGGCTGTTGTGTTTGGTGTTGATGGAGGTGAAACCATGGTGGTTGGTATTGATGGAGGTAATGTTGTGATTTTAGTGGTTTGTGATGTGGTTGTGGTGGAGGTAAAATTTTAGGCCTTTTGGTGGTGATGACATGGTTGTCGAGGTGGGGTTTGTGGTGGTGGATCTGACGATTTTTGTGGCTGCGGTTGTGATGGTGTATTGACGATTGGGATGGTGTGGTATTTTGTGTGGTGGTGGTTTTGTAGTGAAATTGGTGGTTTGTTGGTGATTGTGGTGGTGAGGAGGAGGAGGTGATGGTGGTGGTGGTGAAGAGATGGAGAATACAATGTTCCTAGTTGTCGTGAGGTGGTGGTGGTTTTGGCGACGGTGGTTTGGCTACAGTGGTGGTGGTTCTGGAGGTCGAATCGTTGGTGGTGCTGCCGGAGGTCACAAGTGTTGATGGTGGTCATCAATTATTTGGTCGACTATGATATTAAATTGGTTAATTTGTGACCATAGACAATATGTGGCCAATGAAAAAATAATTTGTGACCATGAAATTAAACGTGACATAAAAAATTATTAATTTGTGATCAATAATTTAATAATTTGTGACTAATAAATTGTGACTCATAATATTTGTAATTTGTGACATGTGACCTATTAATTTTTTTTATTTGTGACTTATGAAAATTTTAATTTGTCACCGTAAAATAATTTGTGAGCTATAAATTTTATGATTTGTGATCTAAAATTAATCAGTGACCAATTAATTTGATAAAATATGACCAATAAATAAGTTGTGGCCTATACGTATGTATACGTGATCATGAATTGTATAATTGTAATTTTAATATATTTAATTAGTAAATACCTGATTTTTGCAATTTTTAAACTTAAGGTTTGAAAATTGATTTGATGATAGTTAAAATCTGATCCATGAATTCTTCCATTTTTACTATTTATATGATTTTGACATTATAATTTTGATTGTTACTGATTGAACGAAAATTAAGTTGGCGACTACGCTTTATTTCATCCCCTTCCTTGTGTTTTTCCCGTTTCCCTCCCCTGCCTTCTTCTTCTCTCTCTTTTCTTCTAAGTTCTTGGCTTGAATTCTAATTCATCCTAAGTCAAATTGGTATCAGAGCTAAATTCTATCTTCAATTTGCACCCGAGAACGCCCAATTCCCTTCTCTGCGTGAACAACACCCAACTCCACTTCTCTGCATGAATGTCGTCCACCATTTTCGTTGCTCCCTTATCTAACTCAGAACCACAAACTTTACCCTTCTCCTCAAAGCCCTCAATCCCAATCACCTTCGACTAGTCAGTATCACCATCACAAAAAAAAAAAAAAAACCGAATCATCAATAAAACATTTTCCCCAACAAATCCCTACCTTTTCGTCATTACTAATCCATTTTTCACACCATTATTACTCTCAGAAATCCCAAAAATCGGTAAAACATCAACCTTTACTGGACTGAACTCTGCATCGCGCGCCGCAAATCACGAACCCATCTCTATTTCAGTCTGACAACAACAGAAGACGGAGAAGAGGAGAAGAATAAGAATATTACAACTCTCCCACAGCGCCAATCGACAACCACGTTCAACCAGTCGGCCGTCGCTCGGGCTGCCCTCGTCATGATACTGCAATTCAAGCAGTCGGCAACCCACTCCTACATCGTCGGTCTGAAGTTTCCATCACCGGCCTCCAAATTTGAGCCTTGGCTTGGTCCTGCTTTGTTTCGTGTAATTGATTTGGGTATTGGCCCTCCATTTTATTCTCAGTGTAATTCGTTTTTAGTTTTTAAAAAAAAAAAAAATTGTGAAAAAAGAAAGGCAAAAAAAAAAAAAAAAGTATTTCTAACTTTTTTTTTAGGTTTATCTTTGACCTATTGGTTGGCTCGGTACTTCGATGATCTTGTTGCTTGGTTCGTTTACTTCGATGAATTGGTTGATTGGCTCGGCTACTTCAACAAATAAAAGGAAGTTTTTGTTTTATTTATCATTGGTTTATATTATTGTTTATTTTTAAAATTGTATCGATTAATTTCTTTGTGCTGCTATTATTCTAATTTTACCTAAAATTCACGTGACCGACTCCCTTGACTTGTTAAATTCTCATTTTACCCTACTTCTTTTACGTGATCGAATGTTAGACTAGTATATGACGTCTGCTTTGTTATTTTACATGTATCAACAGTATTAACTTGCCGTATTTGACTTCGTTTAATCCCAAAGCTTAAAAAAAGAAAAGCTCAAGTTATTATTTTTCGTTGCTTGCACTTATTGTTCACTAATCTCTCCATTGCACGTCATTTAGTTGCTAATACAGTGCATGAAGTTGCGTAGTGATCATCTTGTCACTTTTAGTTTTAGTACTTTAACCATGGACTCCTCACAATTTGATGCACTCACCCGACAAATAGTAGCTATTCAACTCTTGAAAAGCGTTGGGGCCTAGCTTCTAGTCTGAATAATTTTAAACAAATCCTTCATGCGGCTGATGTTGATAATTCTGAAGTGTCATATATAGACAATATCGTTGTCGACAAGGTAATCAAAAATATTTTTAACACGACCAATGCACATGTCATTGATCTTTTATCACATTTTAGCTACCACTCTACTTTAAATATTGAGGACTTCATTACTTACAAACACTATTTCAATTCCTTTGATGATCATTTTCGATTTAGCTTTGTGGACCGCCGACCTATCCATCTTAATATTCTTACTTCAATACCATCTATTACAGCACACAAAGATACAATTGATGTTATTTTAGATAAACAGATGGTGTTGCC
>CADEPD010016886.1:0-11818 GCA_902829195.1 Fraxinus dipetala | reverse complement strand
TTTTTTACAAATTCATTTTTAATCACGTATTCTTTAAATATAATAGTCTACATGTAAACTCAATTTATTTTTTAATTTTTAACCACACAATCTTCAAAAAATATTATTATAAATCTTTTTGTTAAAAATGGGGGCTCAAACACCGTATAAGATGACATTTCATTGTTTCTGCCGTTTCCAGTTTAAAAAAATAAAATAAAGTTAGGTGTGAAAAAAAAAAAAAAAAAAGTTAGGTGTGATGTAATTTTTTAAGGTCATTGCTCTTATTTTTCATCAAGTCAAATTTGTAACCAAACATGCAGCAGCCTTACAGTACTAGTAACATCCCACCAAACACACCAACTCCCGAACGCACACATTACACACACCGAACCCCCAACAGAAAAACCAAAACACAGCCAAACCAGAGGAGTAGAACAAGCTAAAAAGTTATCTTCATCTTCTACGTTCTCCACAAATGGATTCCAAAGTCCAAATTCATACAGAAAATCCTGAATCTCAAGCCCCTTCAGAGGACCAGAATCAAACCCAGATTTCTCCCATTCCTATAGCTTCAATTTCTTTATCACTTTCCGCTGTTCTTCCTTCCCATTTTCTCCCCCCTCCCCAAAAAATCGCTTCAATCTTCAATCCTCCAAATAAGGTGAAAATCCCATCTCAAATTTCATCGCTTTCCCATCTTTCAATTTCCTCTTCCCTGTCACCTGCGAAGCCATTTTTCAAATCGACCATTTCTGCAAACCCACTTCAAAGCCCACTCACTCTGAATCCCCTTCGGCCGTCTGAGCCATCAAATGCCGCGGCCCTTCGTCGTGCCTCCATTGTTTGGTTCCGGAATGACCTACGAGTCCATGACAATGAGTGCCTTACTTCTGCCCATAATGAGTCCATGTCTGTACTTCCAGTTTACTGCTTTGACCCACGGGATTATGGGAAATCTTCATCGGGATTCGATAAGACAGGCCCTTATCGTGCCACTTTTTTGATAGAATCCGTTTCTAATTTGAGGAAGAATCTGCAGGCACGCGGGTCGGATCTTGTGGTCCGGATTGGAACGCCCGAGAGTGTGCTGGTGGAGCTGGCCAAGGCTGTGGGGGCCGAGGCAGTGTTTATGCACAGGGAGGTTTCTTACAACGAGGTGAAAGCAGAGGAGAAGATCGAGACGGTGATGAAGGATGAGGGAGTAGAGGTGAAGTACTTCTGGGGAAGCACATTACACCATTTGGAGGATTTGCCATTTAAGTTGGAGGAAATGCCTACAAATTATGGGGGTTTTAAGGAGAAAGTGAAAGGATTGGAGGTGAGGAAGACAATCGAGGCCATAGACCAGATGAGGGGGTTACCAGCCCGAGGGGACGTGGAGCCTGGGGAGATACCTTCATTGGTGGATTTGGGTCTTAACCCAAATGCAACCATGGGTCAGGTATGAATTTTGGTTTGCTCTATGATTTCTTGATTCAATGTGAGTGAAATAGGCGCTGTTAGTTTTGATCTGATAACATGGAGCTTTAATGATTAATTTATGAAATGTACAAGCTTATATGTATGCACAATCGTTACTCATTGATTTATAAGAGCGCATCTTATTGGTTCTTGAGGGAAATTTATATTTTTAGGCTTCATGAATTTTCCCACTTCGTAATTTTTGATGCACTAGAGCAAAACTAACATGGGCGAGTTGTGGTTGCTAAAGATATAAAAGTTTGAATCTACCTTTTTAGCAATGAATTGAATGGAGTGGTAAAACATGATTCTTGTAGTCGACCCAAATTTGTTGATAATAAGGTTTAGTTAGTTGTTATAATTTTTGATTCAGAAGTGCAAAGGGGAAGTACAGTAATGAAAGATGGTCAGGGAAAGCTCTGAAACTTCCATAGATTTAGCAATGAATTGAATGGAGGGGTAAAAAGGGATTCATGTAGCCGACACAAATTTGTTGAGAATGAATTTAGTTTGTTGTTATAAGTGTTGATATTGTAATGCGAAGAAGTAAATTAGAGAAAGAGGGGCAGGGGAAACTTCTATAACCTGGACAAGTTGTCAAGTGGTGCCATTAGCACCATTTGTTTTAGTTTCGCCTGACTTATGTACTGCATTACTAAATTCAGAGAAGTGCATAGTTTATCCATTTGTAGCTATAAAGTGGAGAGAGAGGGGGCAGGGGAGCTGGGAAGTGACTGGAACTTCGATGAGTTGTTGAGTAGTGCTTTTACCATCGCTCTTCTCAGTTCCTATCCATTTATGTACTGCAATTTGAATATGGAAAAAAAACCAATAGTATATATGAATTTCCTGGCGTACACAAGGAAGGGGAATTTTGACAAGAGACTAGCAATGTGTTTATTTTGTCATCGGTGGTAATTATCTTGAAACTTCACTAGTAGAAAATCCTTACAATAATATTGTTAAAACCTGTTTCACTAAGGCATAACATGTCAAAAAATATAGTAGCTAGTTGAGATAGATACAGGTTTGGAGGATAATTTATGACCATGTCCGAGTGATTCTCAAACAATCATTTTAAACCACATATTCTCCAAAAAAATATATTTTCACGTTTCATAACTTCTTCCAACTTTTTAATTACGCATTCTTAAAAAAAAAATATTTTCCAAAAAGCTCTCCCACACAAAGGCTAAATGAACAAATATCCATCTTCTACAAGCTTAAAACTTTAGATGAATGGTTCAACATGGTATCTTGAGTTCAAGTTTCACTACCACTCAATTATGAAAAATTGTGCACAAGTAAAGCCTTTGATGAAAAAAATAAAATAGGCCTACACTGTGAGAGCATGTTGAAAACAATTCAAATAAATAAATTTGTCACTTCTTTAACAGTTTAAACTTTTAGATGAGACATGCTAACAGTGAGGATGGAGTTTAACCGTTTTTAACTGATCAAAACTTCACCAGTAGGAAATCTTTACAATAATATTGTTAAAACCTGTTTCACTATGGCATAATATGTCAAAAAATATAGTAGCTAGTTGAGATAGATATAGGTTTGGAAGATAATTTAAGAGCATGTCTGAATGATTCTCAAACAATCATTTTCAACTCAATATTCTCCAAAAAAAATTATTTTCACGTTTCATAACTCTTCCCTACCTAGTATCTACAGAGCGGTATTCTTTCGCGCTATTGCTAAATCGTTTTTTCTCGCTATGGCTACACATTCTCCAAAAAAATATCTTTCAAAAATCTCTCCCACACAAAGGCTAAAGGAATAAATTTGTCCATCTACTACGAACTTAAAATTTTAGATTAGATGGTTCAACATGGTATCTTGAGTCATGTCTCACTGCCACTCAATTATGAAAAATTGTGCACAAGCCTTTTATAAGAAAAATAAATTAGGCCTACACTGCGAGGGCATGTTGAAAACAATTCAAATAAATAAACTTTTCACTTCTTTAACAGTTTAAACTTTTAGATGAGACGTGTTAACAATAGGGATGGAGTTTAATCGTTTTACCTTTAAATTAACATTATATGTTCCCGTCTTGTAGAATGGAAAACCAGCCGCTGATGCTTCTCTTGTGGGAGGAGAGACTGAAGCATTGCTGAGGCTGAGAAAATTTGCAGCGGAATGCAAGGCAAAACCACACAAGGGATCTGAGAATGGGGCTAACGAGAGCATATTTGGCGCAAACTTTTCTTGCAAAATATCCCCATGGCTGGCCATGGGATGCATTTCTCCTCGCTCGATGTTTGATGAGCTGAAGAAGTCTACTTCAAGGTATGATAAAGTAACTTATTTTATTTCCTCCTGGTTTATAAGTTCCACGAGGTGGATACATGGTTCCTCAATTTAATGGATGCTTTGTGATTTTCAGTCTAATCTCTGCTTCCTACAACAAGAAAGATGGTGGTAGTAGCTCATCAGATACTGGAATGAACTGGCTAATGTATGAGCTTCTGTGGAGGGATTTCTTTAGGTAAATTGATACAAATCAAGCTCTTTTCAACATTCTAAAATATAATATACCTGTAGAATATCATGACAGAAAAAACATAGATATAGTACTCTCCAGTTTCCATATCACATAGAACCTTGTAACTATGGGTGTAAAAAGTGCTGGGCAGACCTGCACGGCTAAGCTTGTGGTGTAACATGCTCCATGCCTAATGTTGTTTATTCTATGGAGAGGCCGATGCCCTTGCATTACTTAAGAAGCCTATATATTTAGCGGCCGATTCTGGATTGCAACTATATGGAATCTGGATTGATATTTTTATTTCTGGTTTGTCAGATTCATCACCCGGAAATACAGTTCTGTGAAACAACACAATGATGCTCCGGTGACAGCTTGTTCAGGTGCTGCAGCCTAAGGAGAAAGTAGATAAAAAGTAAAATGGGAATTGAGAAGACGTTTTCTTTTGTATCCTACTGTTCTATCAGGCTTGTAGCTTTTCGTTGCTGGAATGGGGCTCTATTATTAGACAGTTTCTTACCGAAATTGTGTTTGGCTGCAAAAACAAGCGCTGAACATAGTTGTACCATTACTAAGGCTGTTAGATTCTGACTTTTTGCTGTTTATTTGCCTTGTCTGGAAGCAGTTCATTTATGTCCTGTTGTTTATGGTATGCCATATGTTTAAACAATAAGAGAAGATTATTTAAACATCTGTTTGATGGCCTTTTTTTTGGAAAAACATTGTTTTGAATAGTAAATTTTTTGGAGAATGTATGGTTAAAAAGTAAGGAAGCATTTTGAGTTTATGTGTAGAATATTTTATTTTATGAATTTGAAGTTGAAAATGAGTTCGTAGAAAAGAGTTTTGAATGAACTAGAGACAAACAGGAACCAAATCATCAATAGACTATTGTCCATTTTCAAATCAAATCCATGCAACTGAGATTTTCTTTCGGGTCTCATTGGTCCTTTCCAATACGAATTAGCAAAATCAATGTATGTCTTTTTGTGAATCGAGTTATTTTAAGTTGCACAGCATAAGGTCCAAACAGGAAAGCCCTTTCACGCTCTTTTGGAGTTCATTGAATTGTGGTTTAGTTGGGAGTCCAAAATTTAAATTTTCAATCTTTGAATGCGTGAAATAATTGTAAAAAAAAAAAATTGATGTCTCACATAATAATGTTTAAAGACACGTGCATCTCATATTTTTCTAACTATTTTCCTCATCAGAATCAAGAAACTAAAGGAGCTTTAACATTAAAATCCATAATCTGCAACATTTGAATCCTAAGTCTGTAGAATGGACTTGTATATGAAGACGGCAAAATGACTATATAAATGGAAATGGGGAAAAATCAAATGATGCCAGAAACTCTCAAAGACGACAACGTGACAAAAATAAGCCATAGTAACATGAAATACGCACAAGTAATCCAAGCCCAAAGTTTTGGACCTCCGAGTTCTGCACCAAAAACAAGACGCCTTAATACCAAAACCCCGATACAGCCTACAGAAGTCGAGAAGAAAACGAGCAAAGAGTAGCTAAGTCCCTCTGCATTCTCTATCTGCAATGGTTTTCTGTATGCTATGAAGTTGTACAATGTGTCGATGAGCCATGGTATGCCAATGCCCACATAAATGTTCACAGAATTGCTACAAGAACAAATACAGCGGATATATCAGTGCATTCTTTGCAGCCAAATTCCATTTAATCGCTGAATTTGCATTCTGTCAAGAATTACATCGTGTTTGCCTAGGCTTAGAAGTTGCTTGAGTTTATTGCAGTGACTTCTTATATCCAAACTCCTTTTGATAAGTTACTTTTTTCTCACTTATAAGTAAAAGAAGTTACTTATTTTGACAATGAGGTAAAACTTGCTTTCAGAATAAATAACTTATTTCAAACTCAACCCAACAAAAATAATTTTTTTTTTTAAAACTTACGTATTTACTAACTAATATGTTAAGAGTAAACTAACTTGCACTTAAATTTGCACTCTATAATTTCATCTTATGGACAGGGAAAGCATGGTTTAACAATTTGATTGACTGAAGTTATGACGACAGAAAAAATCATATCAAGTCAGAGAAAATGAAATTAGGGAGAAATAGAGAAATCTCCATGACAGAAGTGGATAACAACTAGCCAACTTAAGTTGAGGACGCTGAAAACTCTACAAAATGGACAGTTTGGACAGAGCTCATCAAATTTCAAAATAGTCTGTACGACTTTCAACAGCTAACTTCAATGACTTCACCAATGGCGGAAGTAAAAAATCTGCCGGACAATTTCTTAAAAGGACATTAAAATTAACTTCCAATAAAGCATTTGGCGATCAATGCTAATATGAAACAGGAAGTGCATGTATGGGATATCGTACTAAACAGGATACGATAATATAATGACCAATGTTTTAACTTATTTTTATTCTTGAATACTGTCCAGTGTCATCCAGCCCTTCCTATGAACATGTTATACATGCACACCTAGTTAGAAAAAAAATACCTGCAAGTGATGTTAGCAATCGCAGAATCAGCTGTTATCTGCCTTTCTGCAGCAATCTTGCTTGCAACTAGATCTGGCCATGAGGTTCCAGCGGCCAATGCTGTGAATGCTATGACATAAGAATTGATACCTGCAAAAAAAATATTGACTCGAACTTATAACACCAGCTAAGTTTTATTAAAGGATTATTGAGGTAACCATTAGTAAACATAGATCCATAGAGAATTTGAAAACCTGTGACATAGCTTATTAGATCGGTAAGCTTTGTTACAATGTAAGCAATTCCACTGATGAAGAGTAGAGAGCAAATGAAGGCAATCCACCCATGTGCAATCTGATAAGGAGGTACAAAAGCAAAGAGTAATCTCCAAGGTGCAAGGAGCAACTGCCAGAAAATTTTAGCAGCCCGTACGGATATATTGTTCAGTTTTCTTGATTCAGGACTTTCCAACTGTTTAAAGAAGGAAATTATACAATAAAGAGTGAGAAAATAATCATGTAATATTGCATGAAAGATATTATGCCATCCTAATCTGAATAGATTGCAGCCAATTCATTGATGACGCAGAAAGAAAGACAGAACCGTATATGGTGCAGAGCTGGCGCATGCACTTTCAACAAAAGAAAAGACTGTATATATGTGCCCCCACCCCCCTAAAACAGTAGTTACAGCCCAAATCTGGACAGCTAATAGAGAGATATCTACAAAAAGAGAGATGGAGATGAAAGATAAATTGTTAATATTCGATGTGGCGAGTGCTCAAGAAATATGATATCCCAATAAAAGACGAGATTGACCGGACAAGAAACCACAAAATCAAGTACCATTAAGGCATCAATGAATTGCTGTTTCCAAATAGATAGCACGTGATCTTCTCCAGGAACGATCTCCTCGCGAAAATTCTCAGAGCAAGATTCATCAGCATCAGAATAACTCGAGTTTTGATATGCAGGACCTGCAGGTTATATTTGGTAAAAGAAATGTTGGAATAGGTAAATTTAACCAATCAATGCAATGCGGAATTACACAAGTCACGACATATTGCAACCGTGACAACAACAGCAAATAGAGTATGCTCCCTATTATGAAGAAGGCTCATATCAAGAAACTTAGCCACTGCATTCTTTCTGTGTTTTCTATTTGTGTTCTATCCTCTTTTCTAAGCAATAATTTATTTAAGTGATCCTTTAGCTCTTGTTGACTTCTAATTCTATTCAAGTAAAGAGACGTTCTGAAATGATAAGTGAATAAAATTAGCAATTCAGTTAGGATTACCTGTCCCATTTTCTGAGTGAATGGAGAAAATGTCAACAATGCTTTTGCTGTTCTCTTCATCAACTTGAAGAATTTCAGAGTGCTCATCATGAACAATGTTTCCATGTCTACATTTAGCAGCTTCAGCTGGTACCCAATCTTCTGGCCTCTCAGTTCTTTCCCTGATAGATAAGGGTGCTGTCAGAAGCAGAGACTCTACGATATTATTTAGAAGAGATTCGGCTGTTGAAGTTAGTAAATGGGGGCAGGAAAAAATGAGTTTATAAACCAAGTACCTACAGTGGAAGCGACAAGTAGGGCCAACGCTTGTCTTGCGCATATGCATGAACCAACAATAGCCCAAATTGCAGCACTGTCAACAAAGCTTCCCGTAGAGTAACAATCTTTGGAGTCCACACCTGCAAGGTCATAGAGAATTAACTACCGAACAAGTACTTCACATCTTGGAATGACAAGGAATAAACTAGTACTATCACACATAAGATCAGTTAATATTGTATCCATACATTAACATATTTTCTCAAGAAGTTTCACCTAGATAAGTTGGTAATAAATCTTACATATTAATTACATGCTCTCGCAGATTGGACAATTTCACCCCCTTTTAGGGGGTGTCCCAACTTAACGACCAAATGAACACATCCTTCCTATATACTTTCTCAAATTACCTTCAATTGGGGAAAAAAAAAATTCCAACTTTTTTACTTATTTCATTAAGATACGTCTGAATATCTGGACAAAAACTTCATTTCTTAAGTTGCCTTCTATAAATTCATCAGGATTCTTTTTCACAACATGTTTTCAGATGAAGCAGCTATATTACTTGAAAGAGACCCACTTCTGTGTGGACTTGGAATACAAAACAAAGTCTCGTAAGAATCAAAATCAGTTAAAGTAAGGGATAAAGAACAGCAAAAGGTTGTCTATAATAGTAATATGAGAACTAACCAAATAATACTATTACATAATAAAACATGAAGATGTAGGTTTTCAATTGATCAAGTTCCAGCCCTCAAAGTTAAGTTTGAGATGAAAATGAATATAACCTCTAGTATTATATAGAGCCAGATGTAAGCCCAGAAAGACCAAAAGAGCTCCACAAGCCAGACTCCAACATCTGATATCTTTTTCAGTTCTCCAGCTTTGGGAACTACCACGCAAACCGCGTGGATAGGAAATAGATCAAACGCAGCAGAACCAACTAGTGTTCCAGGACCCAAACCTATTAATAAAATTTGATAAACGTTCAATAGTATTAGAACAAAACAAGTTCTTGAGATTGGTTCCTGTAGTTGCTGGATTGCTGTCTCGTGATAAGATCAAATAAAAACTGAAAAAGAGAAACAAAAAAGGCGGAACTCTCAAAATCAACATGTTTTGCTGAAAACATTTTGGAGCAAATCAAGCCAAAACTGAATCAATAACTTTATGGCCAAATCCAGTTTCCAACAAAAAAATGAGATTCAGATAGGAAAAATATGGAGTGCCCAAGTTCACGCTAGAGTTCTGTAATTGTACAGAGGATACAGAAAAATGACAATACTATACGATAAGTGGTAACCAAGAATGGACAGTATACAAGTCTCATGTACTGAGTTCAGTATAAGAGTTGTCTGTTATATAGGTATTATTAAGACAGAATTGGCGTATTTAACTTTCAAAATCAATTTGGATGGTCAAAGAGAGGTTCTCTACAACTCTAAAAGCAAATGATGATGCGTGATAACTGCAAATTAGTCTTTATGATAACATAACAGGACTGGATAGACAAAGTGGGCGTAAAACTGTAAAGTTATCCTTTTAAATGAATGCAAAACAAATCTCCAGCATGCAAATTCCCGAGATTCCTGATTGCATCAATTGTCGCCAAAGAGATCTGGGGAAAGCTAGTCCCAAATGCCAGCAGGGTGATGTCTGCTATGGTATAATTCCACACTTTCTCGTGTTTGACTGTTTTGGCATTTGTATAAGGATCTATTTCCACCACTGTCCGAGTATGCTTAACGACGTTTTCCATAGACAGGAAAAATCGAGCAGTTATAGCTGATAATCCAATAAAACAGTAGGCAAAGGCCAGCAAGTACGAGAAGGCCAGAAAACCATTGCCAAGCCTGGTCTCATAGTGGAAAAGAAGATAATATTCAGGCTGTTCACGCTCAAAGATATTAGAAACTCCTATGCTCTCGAGAGTGTGATTACTCAGAGAAACCATTTTGATAAAACTTCACTGCTCAAGGCTCAAGCAAGATCCACCAATGATCTCCCTAACTGATATTAGAGCCTCACAAGTTTAGAAATTGGTACCTATATCCATGATTGAGAATCAGAAAGAAGAGAATTTGAAACAATAATTTAAAGAAAAAAAAAGTGTTACTTGAAGTTGTGATCGAATAACTATTTAATTCATCCTGTCAGATTATTTATTTAAGGAAAAACGGGCCACACCTCTCAGAGCATTTTATAGAAACAGCCAACATTGTACTGTGTAACATGTAAACCGCACCCATTAAATGCCTGGTCTCGACATCAGTTTTCCTCTAATCGAACATCACTATGACACATTTACACCTACCTGATTATAGATTAATAGGCTCAAAACAGCCAATGAACTAAACAACTGCTAGAATCTTCAAATTCCCATAGAAAGCATCTGGTGTTAAAATTCAAAATTACCTTTTCATGTCAGCTAACTAATTATCCAATGATCACATAACCCAATTAGCACAAACCAAAAAATCCAAATTAATTAAAAAATTAGACCATTGACAGTACATCAATAATCACCGTTTCCCAGAAACCAAACTGACGCCTTTTTGTAAACATTTTGACACCAAATCAACTGAGAGATTGCTAGATTCTAACCAGAAATCGAAGATACGATCAAGAGACTTCTCGGTGTCGAAATCTGGCCATCAACCGGAATCCCGACAGCACATACAAGTTACAACGATTTATCTAAAGTAAAAAACAAGCAGGAATGGAGATAATTGAGGGAATTCTGAATTTGAAGAATGTAAAATTCTCAAAAATGGGTAAGCAAAACGTGCATGAATTTGGATGACGGTGTGGTCTCTGATTTGAGCAACGAAATTCGTGTGATAGGAAAATCTATATTATTACTGTTCAATTATTGACAATCCAGTTTCACGTGCAAATATTGGAGGTTAATTTTTATTATAATTTCAAGAGCTATTACTTAAACAAGTAATTATTTTCTATAAAAAAAAGGGTGGCAGGGGGGAACAATTTTTTTATTTTATCTTTTTGTTTCATTTTTTAATTTATTTTCATCTCAGATTGTTTTTAATATTTTAACTATGAATAAATGAACTAACAACTTTACCCTTTTTATCATTTGATTAACTTGATCAAATGAAATTGATCACTTATTCTTAATGGGCAGGATAAAAAATTTCTATTGTTAATGTGACGATGGAACCTTACTCATGGTTATCTTTTCGTTGGCAACATGAGATCAAGTCGCTCGATCAAATAGGTTAACTAAAGAAGAAATATATAAAATTATCCCTCATCTGGATGAAAGGTGCCAATTTCTCAAAGTTAGGGACATGACGTACAAATTTGCAAATGAAATGAAATTTTGGGAAAATTCGTTAATATTTATCCTATATTTAATCATCACAAAGTGTTAAAATTTTATAGTGAAAAAGGTTAGATAAATGAACAAATGAGTAACAACAATAATAACGTGTTGAAACATATTTTAAGCAAGATTTCAGCTCTTCCTATCATTTAGACATTTTGCCTAGTATTTTTCTATAAAGGTTTAAAAAAAAAAGTGTGACCAATAATGTAGTTTACGTGTTTACATCCTTGATCCCAACAATACAGATACCAAACTGCCGACATAGCTAATCCTAGTTAATCAATTTGATCACTCATTTTGCGTCACTTTCACGTGCTACTTGCTCATAATTTAATTGCAGCAAGTCAAAACTGAATAGCCAAAATTTCAACAACTTGGGTTCAAAAGTGTCTACTTTCAGTGATGTTGATATTTAGCTCATTATTTGAAATTTTACGGATTGGAATAGTTTTTTTTTTTTTTTTAAATTACGTGGTTAAAAAAGAATAAAAAAATTTAAAATTACGTATAA
>CADEPD010016876.1:0-19902 GCA_902829195.1 Fraxinus dipetala | reverse complement strand
AAAAATAATGTACAGGTCCCACTGAAATTTGGGCTCAAAGTTGACCCATTTCACTAAAATACAAAACCATTATCCAACAATTCGGATCGGAATCATTTCAAAATGCTGTCTAAATGATGGATAATTAGAAATAAATTCAGTAAAAATGAAGTTACTTTGAGGAATGTTGTTGTCTTGAGAAAATAAGAAAATACAAACAATCATAAATCACAGAAAACCCACCTTGATCAATCGATTTAGGGCATTTTTCTTCTGGGCAATTGATAATTCTACTGAAAACCTGGACGAAACAATAGCATTATAAATAATAGATATATTTTAGGCCAACTCAGTAGATGATTTAACTAACCTCTACTTTTTTTTTTCTTTTAAACAAGGCTTGACATCTATATTTATCCAGCTTGGGTGCAAATATCTACTATAATTTTCTGTCTGTATATAGTCATCTTATTTGGAGAAACTGATTCTATTGGATATCTAAAAATGAAGCATTCTATGTTTTTGAGCAAAAATATTGCACAGTTTGGCCTATGAAAGAAATAGTTTTATGTTAGATTAAATTAGTACCATAAATATAAAATTAAATTAAACAGAAAATGAAATATTATAGTAAACATTAAATAGTTTAAGTACTCACCCTTTATTGGTACAAGGTAGGTAAGGTATGATGTCCAATTTCATATGTTTGTTTATATTTTTCCTTATAACTCGCTTGATAGAAAACTCTGAAAACATTAATAATGTTTGGACTAAATTTAATACTGCATTTGCATATGCCTTGACCTGTTGTGGTGTATGAACATTGTGGCTACAATCATATATTTGGAATTTCCATTCGCGAAAATTCACAAGAAAGAGATACCAAATATTGTATGGATACGAACATGAAATTAATAGATAATTGCATGTTATCCATGGACGACAAGCTATTGGTAAATTGTCATTTATGTATTCTTCTAAAATAATTAAATCCAGTGAATTTGTACTTGTACTTCCTTCTTATATGCTTCTTTGCAACATCATTTGTCGAGTACATTCATTTTCAAATTTTAAGTCTAGAATTACATATTCTTTCGAAAGAAGGGTGCAACCGTCTTTAATGAGCCGTCTCAACAGATTTTACTCCAAATTAAAATTCTAATAGAATAAATAGATGTGAATTAAATGTATTAAGTATGGAATGTAATTTATTGTGATGACTAAACTTTACTAACCGCAGTATTAATATCCTGTGTTGTGTCCATTATAGCCTTTATTGTGTCTCTTCTGTACAGATTGCCAGTTCCATCATCCAAATATTCACTGTATAACAGAATTTAAATTAGTTTTAAATAAATCAAATTAAAATTCTAATATTCAAGCTAATAAAGTAGAATTAGATTGCTTACATTGATGAATTATTTATTACCCAATCTCTAAGTGTTGCGTATCTATCCATAGGATAGTCTTCTAAAGGATAACATGTGGATGGTGTTGAAGATTATATCTTTTTTCCTTTAGCTT
This sequence comes from Fraxinus dipetala, assembly GCA_902829195.1. Classification (NCBI taxonomy): domain Eukaryota; kingdom Viridiplantae; phylum Streptophyta; class Magnoliopsida; order Lamiales; family Oleaceae; genus Fraxinus; species Fraxinus dipetala. The sequence goes on along the minus strand of CADEPD010016876.1, from coordinate 18,399 downwards.
TTCTTTCTTTTGTCAACTTTTCAACATCTTCAATTTGTTGAGATGTTGAAGCATGCTTTGGAATCGGACTCCTATGGACATGAACATCTTGTTGGAAGGAAGTTATAATAGCTTTCATGTTTGATTGCCAGTCACATAATTTGTTCAGTATATTACTATTTTGTTCATCAATATAAGATCTTACTGAACTTAAACTGGTATCTACATAATTTTGCATGTTAGATTGCATGTCTTGATAGTGTTCTTCTTGCCACTGTTGTTGTTGGAAGAATTGTTTTTGGTTGTCAAGAAGTCTTTGATAATGAACTTCTTGTTTTTGCGATTCTTCAACGCATGTGCACAAAACAAATTCTCGCACAAACTTTAAGTATCCATATGTATTGTTAGTTGTCTTGTTGTCATTTCTGATATTGTTCAAACAATTCTTTTTAGTTTTGAAGAATTGCTTGGTAGTGGCCTTCTTGTCTTCTTGACTCTTCAACAATGTTTGTTTTCAAGTTGTTTCACAAACCAGATACATTGATACTATATGATGCCTATATATGTTCAGCATCTGCTCCATTTCTTCTCTAGTTACATAGTTGGAGCCAATAGAAGTAGAACTTGGGCCAGCTCCAGTTGAACTTGAAGTACCAGGACGAGTCGACATGATATCACTGGTATCTAGGATTTGTTGTGATACATTGTTGAATTCTCCATTTACAATACTATCTAGTATGTTATGTTAGTTGTCTTGTGGCAGTGAAAGAATTGTGTACCACAGTGTTTGCAATTCTTCCTCTGTAGGCTGTAATACTATAAGCACTTGGATATGTAATTGTAATGAAATATTTAAATGATTTTTTGTGATTTTTTTTAAAAATGGACAAAAAAAAAATTAAATGCATAATGTAATGTAATAAAGAAATATAATTAAATAATTAAATTACCTCTTCGGTAGCTAAAAATTGTTTAACTATTTTCTCAGTTAATATTTTATTTGGCTTCTATCTGTGCATTCTTGGACTTTGTAACGTTTTATATCTACGACGTCTAAAATATTGTCCAATTTGTGGAAAAGCTTCGTATATCCAATACTGAAACATAATTGAAAATAAATATCAGATATATAATATTTATATGAGATATATAGATTGGTAGATATCTCATGGCAATGTAATCTAGTGATGAGAGAAAACTCTTGCTTACTAAAGCGGGCCAAATGGTTATCTAACTTCGCCCAGACTTCATTGTTTTTGTCACAGTTTACAAGTCTCATTATGAATTCATGAACTAATTTGCTACTGAATTGTTCTTCTTCTGCTCTATAAATCACTCCATATATAAATCCAAGAAAATTACTACACATTAAAGAGGTTTGTTGATTTACGTTGATAAGCACTACAAAATCTTTAAAATATTGATAATTTGAAAATTAAGTGATTGTAGCAGAAAATCATTGGTTTGGAGATAATATATATTCCAAAGACATCTGCACCAATCATTAAAAAAGCATAATCTATATTAGTAAAATTCATTTATGAACAAATGGAATTGGAATTTGAAGTCGGCGTGTTAAGTGGAGGGTGTTTTCCGGACATGAAGGAGACTCTTCTGCACGGAGAGACCGTGTCTTCGTGCGCACGAAGACCGTCTGAATATGACCTTTTTGGGCGGCAATTGGATTTAGAAATTTAAAAATACATTACTTTCAATCATTACCTTTTAGGAAAACTAGAACTAATCAAGCTTAAGAACTATGCTTCCTTGCTTACAATGGCAGGAGAAAATCAACAACATTTATGAAGGGAAAGTTACTGAAGAGACTAAACCATAGAAAGATTGCATTAGAAATGTCTTCAATGTCTCCACCGTACATAGTGAGACAACTAATTATATAATAAGTTCAATTTATCTTTTATCATGACACATGAGCAAAACTAAATTCGAACATGAATGCTGGGAGTGAAGCAATTCTCATGACCAACAGTGGTAGCATCAACTATGGACACCATATGTCTTCATAATAATATTATGAAATCAACAAGTATAAACAATTAATAATCCAGATTAAGGAGCAAAAGAAACACTCTTTAACAATATACTTATATGATTTAAGAATATGTCTATTATCAGAAACAGTACAGATGCTTGTTTTTAAAATTGTGATTAGGAACGGAAGAAGGCAAAGAATAGAAAACAAAAAACTGTGAAAGTTGAATAAAGAAACCTTGCCAATTAGAGTTGATTATGCTGACAATTTTGAACTCAAGTGGTGATCGAAAAGATGAATGAATGATGACAACTTTGCCAATAAAGCACAAAAAAAAAAAAAAAAAGAAGATGAATACTAATTTGTCCCATCAATAAATTGGCATGTGGTATCATCAAGCTAGTGAAAAGACACAAAGACAATATAATAATTGTATACTCATTGTTAATCTATCAACATGCTTAGTAAAGATACAAAAACCACCTAAAGAATGTATGTCGCTAGCATCCCCAAAATGTAGACACTATACTCAGCCAGGACTGAATATACAAAGGAAAAATGACATGACATGGATTTTTGCAAGGACGTGGAGTAAATTAGCATATATTGCCAAACCACATTCATAATTCAAATGAGAAAAATTGGATATACATAAGAAATAAAAAAATCAAAAAAATGCCTATAAATGTGATTTATAACAAGGAAGAGATGAGCATTGCTTACGAAGTTTGCTTTCACTAACAAATTATCATGATAGTGTTCAATCATACTTCATTGACAATGTTGTAAAGTAAAAGATGAAATAGAACAAGCTAATTTGATAACATTACTTAAACTCAAATAATCTATCAATTTTAGTGCAGAAAGAATGTAGCATATAAGATTCTTTTATGAATTTTCTCTTCTTAAAATTTCCATTCAATAAAATCTAAAAACAAAACATAGCAGAATTCTAACTATAACAAGCTATATCGTATATTTGTATTTATTGAACCAAAATGGTATAATCATTGCTTAAATGGTTATTGCTACGTATTAAATCCAATATTTTATGATAAACAATATTTTTTGTGCAACAAATATGTTATTTATGTTTGACAGAAGGTTTAATCAAAATTTTTATATTTTCTCTTGTTCTAGCACTGGACAATGTAACATATAATTGACCATGTCAGAATACATGTTCAGGAAGATGAGCCAACAAAATCTAGAGTTTGACCTTGAACTTTGTTAATATTCATAGCAAAACAAGGACGCACTGAAAACTGAGTTCTTTTAAATGGCACTGACCGTTTATCACTTTCAAGTGGAATGAATGGAATCCTAGGTAAACACACTTGTTTTTCACAAAATTCTCCTCTTCCAATTTCACCTAAGAGCACATTTTGTTTAAAGTCATGACAAATAAGTCTAATCCCGTTGCATAAACCTTCAAAATGATTAATATTTCTAAGCAACATAACTAGATAAATTTTTTCAGCACAAGTTCATGTGGAGGGATACCATTTGGAGTTAGACTGTTCAAAAAATCTTCATGAATGAATCCTTCACTTTTATCAATAACTTCATCAAATCTAAAATACGTAAATTTCTCTCATGGAATGTCTTTAAGTAACATATTATTTATTAAATCTACATATTCATTTTTGGGGTTAAAATTATTCTATTCATCATAATATTTAAGTTGCCACCATATGCCTGGAAATTAGGAAACACGTTAATTAATTCTCCCAATGATTTTAATTCGTCTTCGAAATTGATAATGATATCTTGAGGAAGCTTAATCATTTGGCATGAATGTTCTTTCCCAATTTCGTTCCCAATGTTCAGTAAATATTCACAAAAGAAATGATCTAATTTAGCTATCATATTTTGAAGTAATGGTAGCTGTGTAAAAGAATGCCATAAATGTGAAAAAACTAAGCTTGCGCTCATTATATTATCTTTTGTTCCTCTTTGCCAGTAAAACGTGGCGAAAATCTCCTCCACACACAATGACTTTTCCACTGAATCGTAATAGACATTCAGTAATGCCTCTTAACAATTTATCTAAAACTTCAAAAGCACATTTATGAATCATTGGTGCTTCATCCCATACAATTAGCTAGTCATTGATAAAAGTTTACCAAGTGTAGATTGTTTACTTATAGAACGTCGCATATCTGAACTTATTTCAAGCGAAATTTTGAATCGTGAATGATCTGTTCGATCAACTGGTAATAAAGATGCAGCCACACCTGATGATGCAATTGCTAATTCAATAAGATTTTGAGATCATATACCCGTAAGTATTGCTTTGTATAAATATGTTTTTCCGGTACCTCTTGGACCATCAATAAAAAACATTACATTCTTATCATTTAAAACTCAATTTAGAATAATATCATAAGCACTTTGTTGTTCTTTATTTAATTTCTTAGTACAATGCAAGTCTAACCCAACATTAATATTCGTAGTTTCTTTAGCAATCATGGTTTCAAACATATCGTCATCGTTGATAGTAAAATCAAAATCCACCAAGCAGTAATCATTTATACTTTTACCAACATTCTCTAAGACAGAATTTATACAATGCAAAGCTTTCATCTCAGCATCATATTGTGTTAGACCTTTATGTAAATAATCTTCTATTATATAACCCTTAAATTTGTCCCACAAAGTTCTTGGACTTGTAGGGCTACATAAAGTCAACACATTGGCAAAGATTCGACGCAATAATATAGGTATTTGATACGCTATCGCTTCAGTCAAACACATTTCATAATAGTTATTTCCACTAAGAAGACTTTGTAAAAGTGCTGCTTCACGATAAGTAGACAGAACAATACCATTAATTGTTCTCAAATCTTCAAAATATTTTGGCCCTTTAATATGATTTAGTAACACTCGTAAAAAATATCTTTCACCCTCAGATGGATTAGCAGTGACTATTTTACCAATGTCATTTTTCTATTTTCGAGAACTCCAAATCCGCATGGATGCATTCCATACAAAATGTGTAAGAAATTCTTTGTAGGGTAAGTTGCCTTTTGATTTGATATATTCATTTTAATTAACATTGTTTGGTGAACAAAGTCTTTATTTATGACTTTTGATAAATCATCTATCTCACTGCTCACTGTATATAACTAACTAAGCATCCTTAGTATGTAATAGTAAAGAAACTATTGCATGAGACATATCAAATAAATAAAAACTAAATATCATCCACATAGCTTTAGGTGCCAATATCCATCTAGTTGATTGGTAATTTGTAATATCATCAATCAAGTGCTTATTCGTTTCTTTATTCAGAGTAAAATGGATCCAATTATACCCCTTATATAGGTACGTGTATAAATATTTAACAGCTTCAACAGAAGAGCATATCTCTACATTAATGTGGCAATCATATTTAACTAAAATGTAATGATTATATGATACAACCCATCTATTTTCTAATAAATAACCTCTTACTTTAACATTTACACCATCATTGCGACGCTTATAAAATGGGTATGAATCATTACCTAACAAAGTATGTTGAATGTATTTTTTTGGATATTTATTTTTACGTACATGATTCTTCTTCATGCAAACATTGTTAGGATTTAAATGCCCACAAGGACCATGCATCATATGTTTTACAACAACAACATGTAAGTGAGGGTATTTATTTCGGTCTAGTATTTCACATGAGACAATTCGGTCAACTTGTGAAGGGTTTCTAATCTTAAAACTTTGTTTAAGTATTAGGAGAAAATGAGCATGACGTAATCCTCTTTTTTGAAATTCAATCACATAAACATGTGCAACTATAGGACCTCACAATTATCTCTTAATGAAATTTGTTTTCAGTTCTTCAAGCTTAGCATGAAATATGAGTACTAACAAATTTGGTCTATTTTGTATTTCATCAGTGTTTTAATTCACGTTTTATTTCAGGCCAATTTGGATTACATTTCATTGTCAAAAAGACATGAGGTTTTCCATATCTCTGAACTAAAGACATTGCATCCATATATCTTTTAGTCATATTTCTAGGATCCCCAATAAATCCAATAGGTAAAACTATTGATTTGCCAATTTTATAACCTCTGTTCTCACCATTTTGTATACTGTCTACAATTTCTTGATAAAGTTCAGCTCTTATAGTCTTTTTATTATTGTGAAAAAAGTTTAATCTTACTGTTTCAATTTTAACATATATGTCCACTACATATTGTTGTAAAAGTCTGCTAGTATATAGAAGCACATAATTGTTTATAGACCTGATTTGAATTTTGTAACAGTAATACTTCTGACACAATACAACTATTCGTTTATTCCGTGCCTTTAAAACTACAAAAAATAAAAAAACAACAAAAAAAATCAAGAAAAACTATTCTCCAGATAAATACATTTATTTATTAAAAAATAAATCACTATAATTAACTATAATTAATAAAGTTTACCATGATCTTCTATTTCCAAAAGTTGATCCACTGAATTAACATTATTAACGTCTACTAAATTTTGAGGGGTTTGAACTTGTCAAGCATTGACATTTACCTTCTCAATACCTTCATGTCATCAAGGTTCTCTATACGGGAAATGTAATGTATATTGAAGTGGATCATAACAACTATAAAAGTATTGAACTTTATATGCATTACCCGAATGTCTATAAACTAATAAATCTTGAGGTCGAATATTTGCAGATGAGTCTTTATCAACCCAAACTACAGTCACCTGTTCTGATATTGGCATGTTATATATTCTTTAATCGAGACTTGGATCACACCTCAGTAAAATACGACATGATTCTAAAGTAGTAACTTCACTTAATGATCAAAAGTCTCAGCGCTCGCGGAGATACGGTCTCCCCGTGCAGAAAAGTCCCCTTCATGGCCGAAAAACATCCTCCTCTTAACACGCTATCTTCAAATTCCAATTCCATTTGTTCATAAATGAATTTTACTAGTTAATATAGATTATGCTTTTTTTAATTATTCGTTCAGATGTCTTTGGAACATATACTATCTCCAAACCAATGATTTTCTGCTACAATCACTCAATTTTCAAATTATCAATATCTTAAAGATTTTGTAGAGCTTATCAACGCAGATCAACAAGCCTCTTTAATATGTAATAATTTTTTATGAATTTATATATGGAGTGATTTATAGAGCAGAAGAACAACAATTCAGTAGCAAATTAGTTCATAAATTCATAATGAGAATTGTAAAATGTGACAAAAATAATGAAGTTTGGACGAAGTTAGATAACCATTTGGCTGCTTTAGTGTGCAAGAGTTTTGTCTCATCACTGGATTACCTTGCCACGAGATATCTATCAATCATGATTTCAACAATGATCGACTTAGAAATCAATAATTTAATGGTACGAAAAGAATTACTATGAGAATACTTTTTGAAGCATTCCACCTATGTGAAGATCAACAAGATAAATTTAAGCTCGGATTGGTGATGTTGGTAGAATGTGTTTTAAAGCCTACTGGAAGATACATTGATTACAGAACTCTGGGCATGGTTGAGCACCTTAATGACTTCCTTGAGTATCCATGGAGCCGTAGAGCATATTTTTTTTTTATTAAACTCACTGCAAGAATCACAGTTGGAAAGAGTACCGAGAATGTAACAAAATGAGCAAAACGAATGTAAATATTTATTACATGGATATTCGCTTGCATTCCAGGTATTTTTCTTAAATTCTTTTAATTTTTATTAATCTATATATCTCGTATAAATAGTATACATCCAATATTTATTTTAAATTATGTTTCATTATTGAATATACGCTTTTTTTCCACAATTGGACAAATTTGGACGCCATAGACATAAAACGTTATAGATTCCAAGAATGTAAAGATGAAAGCAAAATAAAATATTAACGGAGAAAATAGTTACGAAATTTTTGGCTACCGAAGAGGTAATTTAATTATTTAATTATATTTCTTTATTACATTACATCATGTATTTAATTATTTTTTTTGTCATTTTTCAAACAAAAATCAGAACAAATCTTTTAAATATTTTATTGCAATTACAGATCCAAATGATTGCAGTATTATAGCCTACGGACGAAGAATTGCAAACACTATAGTATACAACTCTTTCATTGCCACAAAACAATCAACATAATATACTAGATGACATTGTGAACGAAGAATTCAACAGTGTAATACAACAAATACTAGATAGCACAGACAACATGCCTAGTCCTAAGACATATATAGTTCAGTTGGAATAGGCCCAAGTTTTACATCTATTAGCTCCAACTACGTAACTAGAGAAGAAATGGAACATATGCTGAACATATATAGGCAGCATATAGTGTCAAAAGTATCTAGTTTGTGCCACAACTTGAAAACAAACATTGTTGAAAAATCAAGAAAACAAGAAAATCACTACCAAGCAATTCTTCAAAACCAAAAAGAATTGCTTGAACAACAACAAAAGTGGCAACAAGACCACTATCAGTATATGCAATCTAGCATGTAACCTATGGATACTTCAAGTTTGTGCAATGATTTGTTTAATGCACGCATTGCTGAAGAATCGAAAAAACAACAAGTCCACTACCAAACATTTTTTGACAATCAGTAACAATTTTTTCAACAATAGCAACAGTGGCAAGAAGAATAATACCAAGGCATGCAATCTAGCATGCAAAATTACGTGGATACCAATTTAAGTTCAGTGAGATCTTATATTGACAAACAAAATAGCAATATGCTGAACAAATTATCCGACTGACAATTAAACATGAAAGCTGTTATAGCTTCCATCCAATAGGATGTTCCTATCCATTTCTCGATTGAGAGAAGTGGACTCAGAAGGAGAACTCAATGTGTTACAAACTTGGAAATTGTGAAGTATCAAAACTATCACATTGTACCAGTCGCTGAATGATTTCAACAAGCTTTTCAACTTTATTAGCCTGCCTAAATAAAATATAAAATGCATGGGGATTGTCTGTCTATCTCTTCCTAAGTCCTTAATATGAGCTAGATTAAGTATCAATAAACATGTCGTATCACTTCTTGCGACAATCTATTAGAACATTAGAAAGTCTTGAGAATTTACCTTTACAACAACTTCGAAACTAGCTTCACAAAACTTCAACAATTCTAGAGCATAGCTGCATTACATCGCACATGAAGTAAATGTTAGCAAAACAAAAATAAAAAAGTTTTCAAATTCATTACTTCACTAATTGTATCAGATGGTGTGATGTTTTAAAATACACATATAGTTTAGCAATTTCAGTAACATCAATCAAGAATCGAGGCCCTTCCCAATGCCATCCAACACTGCCAAGATAAATTTGGATTATACACTTGGACGTCTAAAAAATTTCAGAAGATTTTCATTTTCACTTTAGCATTACAACAACTTCACATGCAAGAACGAAAGGAAAATAAAGTTGAATAAAATCAAAGTTGTATATATCAATTAATGTAATAAACGTATACTACACGAAGTCAATGAAGACAAAAGGTAATTTCATTACGCATCCAAATTACAACTAGGTTGTATTACACATAACTAAAATAGTACTATAAGGAAAATTCTGTAGAAGTACCCTCATGTACTTTTTTTGTGTTTGTAGATCCCGATAATGTTGAAATCTAACTGTTCTTGTCTGAACATGCGATTCCAGCCGACACAATTCTGATTATCCATTAGTATCAGGCGAACGGGGATGTAAAAAATATTCATTATAATAGATATCTACTGCAATCTTATGTCTGTATATAGTCATTATGTCTGATTGACGCACATCTAACTATTTTCAATATTCATTTGGACAATTCGATATATCAATAATGTAGTTCTTGAAATGAGCTTCGAGATAACGTAGGCGATATATGAATTCAACTAGCATACAATCGTCGGAGAATTTTTAAAGTCAGCATGTCATCAAAATTTTTGAAATATTAATTTGGAACGACATATTTTGATGCACCGTAACATTTATTACGATTGGTCGTTTTACACGTTGTTAATGACGTGAAAAGCTCGGTTGTGAGAACTGTAAAATGGTATTAAAAATATAATATTTCAACTTTGTTTGACATATCGTAATGATCCATAAATTTAAGACAAAATTACAAATTTATTGAATTCATAACATTTTTACGTGAACACTGTAGAGAGACAGATAGAGTGGCAATGATATTTTGTTTTTTAAGTCAAAGAAAAAGTCACCTCATTAAATTCAAGATTCTGTGAACTATCCATGAACTACATTCTGTACAACTAGCATTATTGAATAAATAATGCATACATACTTCATATCACTATCTCCACAACCATGCTTCATCTCTTTTCTCCACTTCACTACATATCCCTCTTCTCTATTCTTCCTCCATCTCATTTTCTACCGTCTCATTTACTCCCCATATTTAGTTGCTCGTTGCTCGACTCAGTTGGATATTCAAACAAAATATGCATTGTCAATCTTCATGTACGAATTTTGTTGAAGCGAGCCATGTACTTGGGAGAAAAAAATACTTTTAATTTTAATAAAATGACTGGTTCTGGTCTTATTCTTATTAGCTATATACACAATTTAAAGTAGATATATTGATAAAATACTTAATCTAAACGGGTTAGGTTGACCACCAGAGTCTCAGACCGAACTTTTCATTCGTCCATTCCTACTAAACTTTTACTGTTTATTCTTCTTATTTGTAGTTTCCTTATAAGTTGATGCATTTATGTTTCCATCTTAGCCAAACATGTATCTTACGAAAATATAACTTGTTCATTGGATAGGATTATATAAAATTGCCCAAGAATTTTATTTATGGGTTTAAGACCGTTTAATATTGATATGGGAAGTACAGGAAATATAAGGTATCTCTCCTATATATGACATGTTTTTCTACATATCTTTTTAGAAAATCCATTTAGTAAATAAACTATGAGAGCCCATTATTTTATTATCTTTTGCAAATAACGTATTGGGGAATGAGTTCAAATGGCCACCATTCAATCTGTCTTTGACCAACAGGCCTTTGACCAAGTTCTCAAAAATAAAATGAAATTTAATTATTTAAAAGTGCAATAAGACCATTTATCCTCCCTGTAAAAAGCCAAATTGAAGAAGGAATTAAAAATTTATTCACGTCAAAACCATTTATCTGCAAATTGAAAAGGAGATTTGGTTACATCTCCATTCTCAAATCAAACCAATCTTCTTCATTTTCTCTAAATCTTAGGCTTCACCAACCAACTCGAACATATCTTCTTCCTTTATGTCAGGTAGGAATGACAAGCTAAGAAGAGGAAAAAGACAAAAGAACTGTACAAGAGGCGGCAAGAAGAGGAAAGAGAGGTTGACGAGTATCGTGAAATTGGCTTGCGGCTAAAAACTTATCCAGACGAAAAGCTTCGAAAAGCCAAGAAATTGGTTTTAAATTTTATTAAATTAGCTGAGTAAGTGGATGAGGTAATCATTCTTTATAGTGTTGAACTTGCACATCCCAGATTTTATGTTGTTTTTTATGCTTGTAAATGGAACACTTGGGGTACACTTATGTGTAAATTAGGATTTTTTTTGCTTAGTTAGGAGGTATAAATTCAAATCAGAAGCGAACGATCAAACAATTTGAAATAATGAGTGTGTCCAAGTAAAGAATTTCTTTTCCCATTACTAGAATTATTGTAAAATAATAATAATTAAAAATGGCATAATGAGGACTATTCTAGCACAATGCGCTCTCTTTGTCGTGGAGAAACCCATTTCGTCCTCTGATTTTTGAGTTGCATGTCGGGTTTTTAATATTTGCGTGTGAATTGACTTATTGGGTAACAATGGCAAATTGAAATAGCAAATTGGTTGAAGATGGTTTGTAACCTATGCCTATGATCGAAAAAGGGAGATGTGTTAATCATCTCTTGGCACAATTACCAGTAGTTTCTACGAGGGTAAGCCATTTTCTTCATCATCAAATTTTCGAGGTAATATCAGACGTTTATTTAAAAACATTCTTTAATTCTATTGGGCTCTATTTGTTTCTGACTCGATGTGATTGTGTTCGAATGATTTAATCTCCAATGCTTCTCAGCTTCTATCTCCTTAGAATTTATTTTTCAAAGTTGTTATTTTATGATAGTGATTTTCCTTATGCAACAACAATTTTATGTCAATATCTCTCTTGAATTTTTGATGATGTTACATGTGAATTTCTCCTTGTCTTTAGAATTGGCCGTCCCTCAAGTATAATATGTGAAAGCCATTTGTGGGTTTTTCTAAATTTGGGTTCTATTTGTTGCTTTTTGATGATGTTGTTTGTTAGTTCCCACTTGACTTTCTCAATTTTGTTTTGAGAAAGGTCATTAGAATTTTTTATTTTATTTTCTAGCATTTGATGTGCAAAGTCTTGCATTTCCTTTACAAGGATGCAATGCTAAACACCATTTGAAATATTGTTGCCGATTTTGGTGAATATGGCGACTTCACCATATGAGCTCACCTTACACATTAGAGTAAAACTTTTAAGAGAGTGATATGTAATTAAAATGAGGCTCAAAATTGATATCATACTTGCTCTGTAGTGTAATGCTTATTTGATAGGATGAGATAAAAGTAAAAGAGGATGTTGAAGATGAGATAATAGATATATTTGCCCAAATATGTATGTGAGTTGAGAGTGACTTAAGGCTCACTGATTTTATTCTTTCCCCAAATATGTATGTGAGATGAAAGTGACACAAGGTTCACTTTGTTTAACTCTTTCCGGATTTGATGTTTTGTCTTCTAAGTTTTGAGAATAAAATAGGAGTTTGTGCTTGGAATTGAACTTAATTCCTCTCATTAAACTATCAAGTAATATGTGAAATGAAGTATAATCTTTCATGATGATTCCACATTTGGTTATAAAGCTATTAATTGTATTAGCAAAATGTAAGTAGAACCCTTTTGTTGTGAAGTATTATAGTGATTGTAATTTGTATAAAATTTCTTTTTTCTTATCGAAATTTTGTATGTTTAACTTGGTTTATACAACTTATGCATCTTGTTCTTATGTGCTTTGCTGTCATCACTTGTTCTAATATTTGTAATTGCTTTGTATTTTGCAGTGCTATGAAGAATAAGCTTCAAGAAAGCTACTATCGATCACTTTTTAGACTAAGGCATGGGACTTTGAGAATTAGATAGTTTTTTACTATTTTTATTGATGTTTTGATATAGTTCTGTAGTTACTTTGTTCTGTTTGTATAGAGTAGTTGATGTTTTAAGAATGTTATATATCTACTTCATCTTCTTTGCATAGATTATGAGATATTTCGAGGATGTTGTGTAGCAACTCGCTAGTAAATTTGCAACTGTGATGATTAAGAATATTGAATATAATTGAAATTTACATATTTTCAGGTCTATAACTTTCAAATTTAAATATTGTACATGTCCAGGATAATGATAGTGTTCCATAACCAATAAAATGACATTTAGCTCTTTAAGTCAATATATAAGTACCACTTCATATAACGATATAGACTTCGTTCATGTGATACAAAATGATATCGATGTCGTTCCAGTGCAAAAATGCACTCATTTATATATGACATTGAAATCGTTCTCGAGACATAAAATGATTTTGTTGTCGCTTCAATTCAAAAATGCATTGATTAACATAACGATATTGAAATTTTTCCTGAGACACAAAATGATGTTGATGTCATTTTTGTATCAAATACACACTGCTTTACTGATTTTCTTAACGACATTGACGTCATTTCAATAAGAAACTTGCACTGCACGTGCGACTTAGGATGTTATAAACATGTCTAAGGGATAAATTACTCTCGGGTGGTGAACAATTCATAGGTGCGAGCGCACCAACATGGACCACTCATGCGCACCAAATCACTACTAAAATGACATTTAATTCATTTCATTTAATATGTAACGACATTGATATAATTCTAGTTCAAATCATAATTACGACATTGAAGTCGTTTCGTTTAATATGTAACGATATCAATATCGATATGTATCAAACCCATGAAATAACATAGCGACATCCATGTTTCAATACAATATTTACCACATTGATATTGTTCTAGTCAAACCACATCTACAACGACATTGATATTGTTTCATTTGTAACATAATCAAACTCACGAAGTAAGATAACGACATCGACATCCATGTCATTTCAATACAAATTTTACAAGATTGAGACTGTTGCAATTCAAATCATAAATAAAATTACATTAAATTTACTTCTTTTAGTAAATGACACAATTTTTATCGTTAAGCATCAAACCCACGAAATAACATAACGACATCCATGTTGTTTCAATGCAAATTTGGCGACATTAAGATCGTTCCAGTTCAAATCATAACTACAACGACATTGAAGTCATTTCTTTTCATATAAAACGACGTTGTATCGTTTTGAATAAAAATGACGATTCAACCGTCCACGATCGCCAATAATGCATTTGACATATGTAGGACGATCAAAAGAAATTATCAAGTGGGTTCGATCTCACTCAAAAGAATCTATGGGAACATTTGTGTTCCTATAGTTGTCTAGCACTTTCGAACTATTTCGACAGAAAGAAAGTGTCTCTATTCATTCTTTCTAAGACGTTCAAGTGGTATCAACCCATGTGATGACCTCATTTGATCGTCCTACGTATGTTGGAGGCATGTCGGGTAGTCGTGAACGATCGAATCGTTATTTTTAGTAGAAACGATATAATTCTCATTTTATACAAACTAATACGATTTATATGTCGTTTTAGTTATGATTTAAATAGAAACGATATCAATATCATCGAAATTATACTGAAACGATAATGACATCGTTATGTATCAAACCCATGAAATAACATAATAACATCCATATTGTTTTACAAATTTAACGAGTTTGAAATCGTTTCAATTCAAATCATAACTACAATGACATAAATATCATTTTCTTTCACATAAAAACGATAATTATATCATTCTGGCTAAAAGCAAAGATTCAACTATCCACGGCCACCCATTATGCTTTTAACATATGTAGGACGATCGAAAGAGGTTATCAATTGGGTGGATACCACTCGAATTGCCTAGAAAGAGCGAACGAAGATACTTTTTTTCTATTGGAATAGTTCGAAAGTGGTATACAATCATGGAAACACAAATGTTACCATAATTTCTTTTGAATGAGATCGAACCCACTTGATGACCTATTTTGATCATCCTACATATGTCGATGCATGTCGGGTGCTCTTGAATGGCCGAATCATCATTTTTAGCAGAAATGATATAATTATTATTTTATATACATTGTTTTAGTTATGATTTAAACTGAAACGATATCAATGTCATCAAAAGTGTACTAAATTGTTAATGATATTGTTATGTATCAAATCTATGAAATAATATAACATCTATATCGTTTTAGTACAAATTTGACGAGTTTGAAATTGTTCCAATTTAAATCATAAATACAACGACATAAATATCATTTCTTTTCATATAAAACGATAATTATATCGTTCTGACTAAATATTTTATGGATTGAACTAAAACGATATCAATATCGTCAAAATTGTACTGAAATGATATGAATGTCGTTATGTTATTTCATATATAACGATATCAACATCGTTACATATTAAAGGAAATGATATTTCTGTCGTTTTAGTTATGATTTGAACTAAAACGATTTCAATCTCGTCAAATTTGTATAGAAATGATATGCATATTGTTATGTTATTTCGTGAGTTCGATACTTATGATTTGCTTTTGTTTTTCGAAAATTGCATAAGAAAATGTCTTTGTTGAACAAATGATAGAAGTTTGGGAACTGAAACGTTAACCCAAAAATTTGGTTGGCATGTTCGCCTCTGAGTTGCTTACCACCCAAAAGTAGCTGGTCCCTTAGATGCACGCGAGCTATAGCTCCCTATGTCGCGTGCGCTGTGCAAGTTTTTTGATATAATGACTTTTATATCATTTTATTGGTCTATAACGACTTTAATATCCTTATGAAAATTAGTAAAGCGGTGTGGTTTTCAATGTCTTCATATAAATCATTACAATTTTCGTACTCGAACGACATCAATACCATTTTGTGTATCAAGAACAATTTCAATTTCGTTATATAAACCAATGCATTGTTCATACTATAACGATATCTACGTCAACTAAAACGATATAAAGTCATTTGTTTGTAATGTGAAAAAAAAACACAGCAACATAAAATGACTTTAATTTTGTTCCAATAGCACAAAAGCAATAATAGCACAATGGGTACAAAATCTAATAAATCATTTTTGTGCTTCCAATAAGTACAAAATAATCGATCTACGAGTCACAATAATATTACAATCTTAAGTTTTACTACCAGCTGTTTGGCTTGTACAAATGGAGCTAAGATGACCAATTTTCTTGCAGTTGGAGCCTTAGATGTTATAGAGACAAGAGTTGACATCTCCATTTTATATAGCATTGTATCGACCTTCAACATCTCTCTGACTCTATCTTACAAGTTCGCACAAGAAATTGTTTTCGAAATAAAAATAAGCATTGTTTTTCCGTTGTCATTTGTTGTATATTTTTATTTTCATGCACCTTCAATTGACTGCTAATTTTTAACTAGACAACAAACTGATAGCCACAGCATATTCAATGTGTCCATAACTGCAATTCAACATAGCAAATTTAAAATTTCATCAAATATTAAATTTTTGTACAGTATTGATAACGATATGTATGTCGTTATGGATTGTAAAAAATGATATGCAAGTTGTTTTGCACAGCAGAAAATTAAATATATGTTTCACATTAGAACAACATATAAAATAGCTAGCATGTGTTTACCAACGTGCATTTCACTTTGACTAATAGAAATAAGGGGTAATAAGAAAATAGGTTGTGAGGCAACCCATGTCAAAGCTCTAATCTAATGATAAAATGAATTCAAAATCATTATTGACAAATGAACACCATAAACACACATACAACTACAAGAAAAAATTATTCAAAAAAATGGAAAAAGAAAGTAGCCCAAATATAGAAAATTAGCAATACCTTATCTTCTTATCCAAATTTTCAACAAGAATGTTATAAATTTTGAGTGCTCAAGGTAATGACAATGTAGATTTTATGGTTTCATGAAGTAGATAAAATGATGATAAGAAAATTAAAAGATTTCATAGAAGATGTCGGAGCCAATTGTGGAAGAAAGGGAAGCTAGAATTCAATTGGAGCTAAATGGGGACTGAATTGGGAATTAGGGCAGTTAATGTCTTTTTTACCTTCAAGAACATTTTAGTAATTTACAAATTCTATTTTCCATTTCTATATATTTGGGATATCAAACTAAAAAAGATAGATATTGGCCTTTATAAATTAATTTCGTCTTTGACTGGGCCTTTTAAATGAAAGTCCCTAAGGTATTAACATGAGTAATTTGGAACTTATGGTCATAATAGCTGTCGATTTTGAAAAATGATTTCCTCATATCATATTTGCTAAGCTTGAAAAGTTTACTTTTTAGTCCATATATTTGCAAGTACTAATTGGAGTAAGTTTATTTTGAGGCGTCGTATTTCACATTTTTCATGGACAAAATAAACTTGAAAAAAGCATAACGAAATCCCCAAAAAATCACTGGATATTGTAATTACCTTTTGCATGTAGGTGAGAACCATTGTATTGCATGATATCATTGAACTAGGATATTATACCAGGTATTGAATTGTCCCTAAAATTGTTGTACTCTAGTTTTTTTTACCTTACATCCCTAATTATTATTTTTCAAAGGAAAAAAAAAGAGAGAGAGAGAAAGATTGCTATGAATAATCAAAATTTTCTTTGTAGAGAACAGGAATAGTACAATTACGTTGTGGGTTATGTGTCATCTATAATCAATGCTTTAATTGTTCCTGGTGGGTAAATGTTGGGGGGAATGAAGAAACTTGCATTTTTTAGGTATGAGTGGTAGTCTCCAATGAAATTCATTCTCAGAGGATAGTCACTAAAGTAATATTAATTAGTTTTATCATGTCACTATTTATTTATTTTGAAATATTGTGTTGAAAACTGCGTAAACACTTGTTTAAGAAAATTTGACTTTTGATAAGAGATTGTTGGCCTAGTTAAGTTCTAGAGATTAAAGTAATTAAACTTAATGGAGAATCCTTATTTATTGAAATGTTGAACTACAATTGGTGAAATTTTGCCTAACTAGAGAGATGAAGTTATTAAAAAAATCCAACCTTAATTCACACACTGAAAAAGAGTGAAAAGAACAAGTTTGGGGGATTGTGAATCTTACAAGTGATGAAAGAACATATTTGACCATTGAGGGTCGGGAATTGAAACAACTTATGAATTCATAATGCTTTTCTTAATTGTTTACAGACACACACACACATACATCAATTTTACATTGAAAAAGTGGGTTTTAATTTTTGTATTGTGATTTT
>CADEPD010016862.1:0-19245 GCA_902829195.1 Fraxinus dipetala | reverse complement strand
CTTGGACTAAGGTTAGTCTCTTGATTATTTTCGTTAATTTAATTTACATTGTTATAGATTGACTTCATTACAAACAAAACCCCCCAATCATTGCACGGAGCATAAAATATTAAATTACACACTCTTTGTGGGATCGACCCTTACTTCCATTGGTACATTAGTTTTTAGAGGTTAAGATATTATTTTTGGGTGCCTACGACAGCACACCATTAGCCTGGGTGAGATGGTAGCCCTTAGAAGTAGGTGACACCTTCAATCCCAGAAAGTAACTCAAAGAACCTAGATCCATCATCTCAAAATGCTAACTCCAATATGGTGAGTAAAAAGAGCACAGTCACATGAGCTAGAAGCAAACTCAAGTTGTGCAAGCCCATAAAGTGCATGTCTAAGATGACATACCTTACCATGGGAATAAAGATAACATCAAGGAGGCTTCATGTGTACTTCACTTGCTAAATCACCATAAAAGAATAAGAGCAGCTTCGTCCCAGAAAGATTCAGGAACATAGGCAGAAAAAAGAAGGGCTCGAACAATATCTAAGATATGTCTATGCTTACACTCATCACGACCATTCAATTAAAAATTACGAAGACATAAGTGATGGAGAATCATGCCACTTTTATTTCAAAGTGTTAAGAAAAGTTGATTATTTATACTCCAGACGTTGTCTGATCAAAAACTTTAATTGATCAAGATAATAGAGTCTGTACCCTTTTTTTAAAATTCAATATAAAGTATTCGAAGTTTAGAGTTCATTAATAAAAATAACAAAATAATGCGACCCCCATAGTAGAATATGGACATGCCTAAAACATCAATAAATTCTGAAGGAAATAGAATCACTATTATTGAAAGATGAACAAGTTTGGTTTCCAAGTTTACAAGATATGCAATTAAAAGATTTTTGACTTAGTGAAACTAAGTGACCACTAGAAGCTAAATAGTGTATATGAGACATTGAAGCATGACCAAGTCAGGAGTGACAAAGACTAAGAATAGCGAATGGAGATGATAAACTACTGCAGCCACAATGACCGAAAGATGAAGAATAGTAAGCTCAAATAGACGACCAACCTTATAGGCAATCCCAACTACTTGACCCATTTGTACATCCTGCATCGCAAAACGATTAGTAAAATGTAACTTTAAACTTAACTCGCAAAGTTGTCCAATAGATTACAAATTTAAATATAAGTTAAGAACAAGAGAAGTATCAGAGATAGATAACTAAGGAGTTCAGACGAAATCACTATGACTAACATGCATATAAGAACCATTGGCAGTATAAATGGAGGGTCGATTGGGTAAAGCATTTTTGGAAGTCAAAAATGATGAATCAGAAGTCATGGTTGCAACATGTAAAGTCAAGATACCAAGATAGATTACCTCGAGAGGTGGTGAATAGGACATGGGAGATATTGGTGTTAGATAGAACCTCATGGATATGGGTTTTAACCTCAGCTCTAGAAGATATGAATCTAAAGCAGATGGGATCACAGATGACTGTAATGACCTGGCCTCTATGCCCAAACAATTAACTTACATAATGTTTGTTCTAGGAGAGCCTAAGCCCATTTTTTCCCTCATGAAATTCTATCACGTCTCCGGATTTGAACCCTTGATTTTTTCCTTAAGAATGAATTAAGTTGAACAAAATGGGCCAGTTATTCGATTGGACAAGCTATCTAATTGGTACCAAAATTTAACTTAAGACATTTTTAAAGAAAATATCAAGAGTTCGAATCCTGGAGACGCGATAGAAATCTGTGAAGGGTAAGATAGGCTTAGACTCTCCTAGAGTAAATAGTATGTAAGTTTACGACTTGGAATAGAGACCAGATCGTTACAAAAAAATATTCACGTCAGTTGGTATCAGAGCTTTGGCTTTAAAATCAGGTTTTTGTTCTTTATCTTTCTTTTGTTTTCCAATTCCAATTCTATTTATGTCTTCTTCGTTGAATTTCCACCCTATTCTTTAAGTCATTCATATCAAAACAACCACAGCAAGAACATTAAAGAATTGTTTAGTGCATTAACCCTAGTGCACCAATACAAGGGAATTGAACAAAATCATTATCAAGAATAAGTATCCTCTCCCCAAGATTAAGGACTTGTTTGATCAACTTCAGGGTGCAGTGATGTTCTCCAAGATCGACTTGAAATTAGTTACCATCAATTAAGAATCAAGATGGGTGACATCTCGAAGACAGCTTTTAGATCTCGATATGGATTTTACGAGCTCTTAATTATGCCATTTGGACTAACTAATGTTCATGGAGTCTTTATGGATTTGATAAATCGTGTCTTCCATGAATATCTTGATCAATTTGTTATCGTATTTATTGATGATATCCTGATTTATTCAAGAAGTAACTAGGAGCATAAAGAGCACTTAAGGATAGTACTAGAGTCCGAAGAAGAATCTTTATGCTAAGTTCAAGAAATGTGAGTTTTGGTTGGAACGGGTAGCATTCCTTAGACATGTTGTCACAGCTTGAGGCATAGAGGTTGATCCCAACAAAGTGGAGGCAATGTTAAATTAGTCTAAGCCAATCAATGTAGGAAAAATTCGTAGCTTTATGGGCTTAGCGGGATACTATAGGAGGTTTATTGAAGGATATCCCATATCATGATCGCTAACACAATTAACAAGTAAGGGTTCAAGGTTTGGTTGGATAGAGAAATGTGAGCATAATTTTGAGGCACCGAAGCCGAAGAATGCTCCACTATTAACTATACTTGAAGGATCATAGGGTTTTGTGATTTATAGTGACGCCTCTACGTAGGGAATAGGATGTGTCTTGAAGCATCACGGTACAGTTGTCACTTACGCATCAAGACAATTGAAGTCACATGAGCAAAACTATCCCATGCATGGCTTAGAACTTGCTACGGTAGTCCATGCATTAAAAATTTGGAGGCATTACCTATATGTTGGTAAGTGTGACATTCATACAGACCATAAGAGTATTATCAAGGACACTTGTACATACCAGACTTCGAGGAGTTGAAAAAGAAAATATTAGAGGAGGCTCACTCCGCTCCTTATTTAGTAAATCCAGCAGGTACAAAGATATATCGAGACCTTAAAGCAATATTTTGATGGAAAGGCATAAAGAGAAATATAGTTCAGTATGTCGAAAGGTGTTTAGTATGTCAACAAGTGAAGGCTGAACACCAACGACCATTACGGTTGCTTGAACTGTTAGAAGTTTTGGAATAGAGGTGGGAGCATGTAACGATGGACTTTGTGGTCATCTTTCCAAAGTCACCAAGAGGTCTTCAGGCTACCTGGGTCATTATTGATCGACTCACCAAATTGGCTCATTTCTTGTCAGTTCGGATGACATTCTCAATGGACCAGTTGGCACAGTTGTATGTGAATGAGATAGTAAAGTTGCATGGTGTTCCTATTTAAATCGTATCAAATATAGATCCAAGATTCACATCGAACATGAAAAGTTTACATCGAGTTATGGGAACTATGCAAAAATTTAGTATGGTTTTCTACTTAGACAGATGGACAATTTGAGCGAATGATTCAAACATTTGAGGATATGCTTCGAACTTATGTTCTAGAGTTTGGGAAACATTGGAAGAAACATTTACCCTCGATCAAGTTCGCATACAACAATAGCTATCATGCCTTTATTGGCATGACACCATATGAATAGTATGGGAAAAAGTGTAGATCACCAGTTCATTGGGCTGAGGTCGATGAGCGAAAGATTTTGGGTCAAAAGATCATTGAACAAATAGTAGAGGCTATTGAGAAAGTTCGAGCTAGTATGAAAATTGTCCAAAATAGACAGAAAAGTTAAGCTGACATAAGAAGAAAAAGTTAGAGTTTTCTATAGGTGATAAGGTATTTCTCAAGGTTGCACCAATGAAAAGAGTGTTACATTTTGGCAAGAAGGGTAAGTTGTGACCAAAATTCATTGGCCCGTTTGAAATCTTACAACATATTGAGAATGTCTCGTATTTGTTGGCTTTAACCCTAGAGCTTTCGATTATGCATGAAGTCTTCCACGCGTCAATACTACGAATGTACGTCCCTAATCCGAGTCATATGGTAAACCATAAGTCCATTAAGTTACAGCGGTGTTTGAGCTACGATGAAGTCATGTCAATTAGGATAATTAATCAGAAATTTCAAACACTCAAGAATAAGGTAATTCCTTTACTAAAAGCATAGTGGCGCAATCACTCAGTCGAAGAGACAACTTGGAAGAAAGAGGTAGATAAATGAGCTAAGTGTTCACAACTCTTCAATGAATTCCGAGGTAAATCTCGAGGAAGAAATTTATCGTTAGGAGAGTAGGTTGTAATACCCATACTCTTGCGCCTAATTTTATTATTGTAGCTTTGGCCATTTATAAAAATAGACACAGGTCAGTAACATGAAATCCATTGGGTAAAATAATAGTCTACACCATTTATTTTATTTTTCCTCTTGGGCTTAAGTCTACGTTAATAAAATCTTATTTAATTTTAAAAGATAAATGAGATAATGTTTTAATTTTATCTCTTTTAATTAAATTGAAATTTTAAATGATTGAGATAATATTTTGATTTTATATCCACAATATTTAATTTTAAAGAATTATTGAGATAATGTTATCTTTTTTTAAAAAGTAAAAAAATAAAATCATTATCTTATCTCATTAACCAAATATGGATGAGATAATAATAAAATTTTATCATTCAAAGTTGCATTGGATTATAACTCTCAAAAAACAATGGTCCCTATATATATGTATCATATGTTCTATTTTCAAGTACATTCATTTCTCTCTAAAATACATACAAACACAACCACAAATGTATATTCATTAACACGTGGGTTTTCCAAATTCATTTTAGTAATTCTCTTATCGCTTCCACAACATACGGGTAAGTATCAAAGTATTTTTATGGGATTATACGTGTATGGCTATGTTTTTGGAACATTAATTATAGGGTCCTTTATTTATGTTATAAGATTTGGATCGGAATATAGTAGCGCCACGATCAAAAATCCATACCACCTATGTATGCATGAACAAAAATCTCTCAACTCACATGATGTCAAAGCAAGGAAATACATGTAGCATGATTGAAACTAGTAATATATTCCATAATCAATCAAAGATAGCTGGAATATATTCTAATAGAAAATATATTCAATTAGAAAAGAATTTTAATGGAAATGGTTATTTGGAATAAAAATGATAAATTGGAAGGAAGAATGGGAAGGAAAAAGGGAGAGTGATGGGTATACTTGCGTTTGACATCCAAACAAGAAGTCGAAAGAAATGAACATTTAATTAAGATATTTGGCTTTTCTTATGTTGTCATCAATGAGAAATTGGATTAAATGGTTTCTAATTCAAATAAATTTCTCATTTCTCAGGGAAATAACGAGGAGATCAGGCAACTTATTAGCCAGATTGCTAGAAAAAGTTACATACTTTTCAAAGAATTCAGTTGGTACATATATAGACTTTCAAATACATATTTCAGCTAATGATTATATTACACTTATGAGATGATGTTATTTACTCAAAGTTCAATTATTTTACATAAAAAAAAAAAATTCTATTTTACTGCATATTATATTTTGATTGAGAATATATCATGATCTTTGACTATTATCATATGTGATTTAAGAAGTGATATGAACTTGATTTCAATGAACATATAAAATATAATCATTTTCAACTGAGCTTATCAACTCGTATATTTTAAAATTATTTTTCTTATTAGGTAGTATTAGAGTTTCTCAAGAACTTTTTGGAGATATAGCCTGTTGATTTTGAAAGTGGGAGCCACATGGCATAGCTAGTTGTGTGACTCATCATCGTAGAACATATAGTCCTTATTTTTGACGTGCATGTTCATTTTTTATATTAGTTCGTATCACATGTAAATAACTATATGAGACTTACTATGTATTTTGTATCCATATTTACATCTTACATT
Organism: Fraxinus dipetala; assembly: GCA_902829195.1. NCBI lineage: Eukaryota > Viridiplantae > Streptophyta > Magnoliopsida > Lamiales > Oleaceae > Fraxinus > Fraxinus dipetala. The sequence goes on along the minus strand of CADEPD010016862.1, from coordinate 13,283 downwards.
ATTTTAGTAATAAAAGTTTTAATGATCAAATTATCTCCATTGTTCTAGTAGTTGTGATTATTGGAGGGGGTACATGATTCCCAGTTTATTGTTAATATTGCATTATGACATTTTATTTCTGGTTGTTTAGTCCAAATTACATAGGAGATATTGTTGATTTTGTTCTTATAAAAAATTCTTAATGAGTTGCGCATCGTAGTTGCCCTGCTGATGGATCTGACATCTAGTGGTTATCCGTCATTGGCATAAGTAACTTCTCAAAACCATTAGTGTTACACGATGCTTCGTGTTTGTTTGGAATCAGAGCATAGTTCAGAGTACATAGGCTTGCTTTATATACGATGTTGAAGTACAATCCAATTCTATTGGGTATTGATATTTTTTGTTGAAGAGGATTTGAAGAAATCAAATTATGGACTAGGGAGAAAACTCAGCTCATTTTTGCTTGTTGTCTGCTTGTCTCTCGCTCGAGTGCTCAAAACAAGAGTGCTGACACTCGCTTGGTACTAGCATGTTGCTTGAGTGATGGAGTCACAGTTCGCTTGGCGCTTGAAAGGCGATTTATTCATGCCCAGGCTCATTTCACATTTTAACGCATTTTTAGCGCTCCAATCCTTCACAAAGCCTTGAGAGAGCTTTAGATCTTGATTGAGAGCATTGAGATCTTGTGTAAATAACACATTATTGATTATAGTGAAATACTCCTCATCTGCCCGTAGTTTTTTCCCATCTTGAATTTCTACATAAAATCTTAGTGTTCTTGTATTTGTTTGTTTTATTTCATATTGCCAATTATCTTGTTGATTTTATAACAAACTGGTATCAGAGCAAGGATGATATTCCGTATGGAAACGATGAAATATGATATCCCGTTATTAGATTGCAACATGATATTTTCTCTATGGTAGGTGAAGATGCATTGTTCTTGTGCACATTGATTTGAATGATGCTTTGTTAGGCTTTGATAAAATTCCTTCAATCGGGACATGAGATGAAAATGAGTGTGGGGATCGAAAAGCCTTATCCAAAATTTATTTCCATCTATCAAATCACATACTATCCTCTATAGTTGTGATATTCTCATTGTAGATGAGGCCTATACTACTTTATTGTCAAATGAAAGGATAAGGCATCTTGTATTTGGATATGGGAGTCAGGCTAAGAGCCTGGTTGTTCATAGGAGGAATCAAGATAGGAATTTTGGTGGAAATATGAGGGGTAGATCAAAGTCCAAGCATACAGAAAAGGTATGATTTTTTTGTATAAAGAAGGGACACATTACAGCCGATAGCTACAAATTGAAAAAGGGAAATAGAATGGCTGTTACTACTATAGATAATGGAAAACAACTTGAAAATAAAGGAGAAGCTGATGTTGTGGAAGATGTGCAGAGTGAAGGAGAACTTCTTGTGATTTCTGACAGTGGTTCCAAAATTTGCGAGGATTGGGTTCTTAACTCCACTTGCACGTTTCATATGTGTTTCAACAAGGTCTGGTTTACAACATATGAGGGAGTTTTGAGAGGTGTTGTGATTATAGGAAAAAATGCACCTTGTAAAATAGCGAAATTGGTACAGTCAGGATCAGATTGTTTGGTGGAGCTATCAGGACACTTATTGATGTAAGGCATGTTCCAAAACTGAAAATGAATCTCATATCTTTGAATACCCTTGATTCAAAGGGGTATAGATACATTGGTAAAGGTGGAGTTTTGTAGGTGAGCAGCGGTGCTCTTGTTGTCAGAAGGGACATAAAAGTTCCATGCAGTTGTACATTTTGCAGGGTTCCACAATTACAAGGGATGCAGTAGTTACTACTTTTTCCCTGGTAGATGAATTTACAAAATTTTAGCATAGACGTCTTGGACATATGCGTGAGAATGTTATGGTAGAATTGAGCAGGTGAGGACTTCTTGATGGGCAAAGGACAAATAAGTTGAAGTTCTATGAGCATTGTGTCTGTGGAAAATTGAAAATGGTAGATTCACCAGAGAAACACAAATGATGGGAACAATTGAGTATATCCATTCAAATCTTTGAGTATCAGCAATGGTGCCTTCTAAAAGAGGTGTTTATTATTTGTTAACAATGATTCGCGATTTCTTCAAAAGTCTTAGGTATTCTTCTTGAAATAGAAGAGTGATGTGCTTGCAACCTTCAAAAAGTGGAAAACAACGATTGAGAAATAGACTAGGAAGCACATAAAATATATATGTACATATAATGAGTTAGAGTTTTGTTTAGATGAATTCAATAACTTTTACAATTTAGAAAGGATTTTGAGACACTTGACAGTGCCTGGAACTCCATAGCAAAACGGTGTAGAAAAATGTATGAATAAAACCTTGATAGAAAATATTCGTTGTATTCTTTCAAATACTATTGTAATAGTGGAGAGGCAAGAGAGAACTTTTGTGAAAAAATCTAATTTCTTCATACATTTGTATCTATTCTTGGTTGATTCTAGTGGATCTGGAACAATATCTATTTTTAGATGCTCAACGTGGTGATTAGGCCGAATGCTGAACATCTGGTCCCTTAGGGATAAAAACAATTCTCTGTGTTCTTGTTATTTTGAGTTCTGTGATTTATTTTCCTAGTGAGTTGAGTTGACTCACTTCGATTCGTGTCGATTTTTTAACTCACTGCTGAGTCATTGTGACTCATTGGGTTCCTTTGTAATGTTTGGAATCCTTGGTATCTGGTATTCATACAGTGCTCTTTTCTTTCTGAAATTTTTAGATTTCAGACTCTAGTATAATCTTCTCACTCCTTTATAATATGTTCTCATTAAATTGGTTCTATCATACTTTGTTTTGGTTATTGAGGTAAGTAATCTATCTTTGCTTTCCTTTGTTCAAGATCTCCTATGAGGATTTGGGAATTTAGGAGAGTAGTGGATTATCACTTCTTAAACCTGACAAATTGACAATTATATATGATAATTGCTTAACTGTTTTGATCATTAATATGCTATTATAAATTTCGTGTACTTGAATTATATGACTTGTTTACTGTCTTGTATAAATTGCATGATAAGTAGGCTTGAATCTATTTTGTTGTTGTATTCTGATATTTGCATATCCTATAATTCTATCACATTAATTGAATAAAATATAATCCGTGTGTTGTGTAATTCTATTATTGTGATCATATCTGTTAATATGTCCATTGCACACAAATTTAAAGTTGAAATTTGGAATGGTACCAGAGACTTCAGTCTTTGGCGCCAGAAAATACTAGCTCTGTTATTACAATAGAGATGTGCTACTACCCTTGATAGGACTTGGGCTACTGAGATTAGTGCCTATAGGAGACAATAATTAGATGAGGTTCCTTGGAGTTGTATTTTTCATCACCCAGCTGATAGTGTGATAAGGAAAGTTGGTGAAACTACCATAGCTAAAGCACTTTGGACTAAGCTAGGAACACTTTACCTAACTAAGACTATGCCAAATAAATGCTATATCTTGAGACAATTCTATGTTTGACTCTTTTTCTAGCCTCGAAGAAAACACTGATAATTTTACTAAACTAAATGTGAAAAATTGTTGGATGATCAACAAGTTGTTGCTTTGTTGAAGCTTTGTTGAATTTCCTAAGCGACAAATACAAGGAAGTTACAAATGCCTTAGAATATGGGAGAGAAGATCTTGCTATTGACAAAATAACCTCAGCCTTGAGGAACATAGAACTTGAATTAAAATCCAAGTTCAAAGATTCTAAAATTAGTGAAGGTTTAAGTGTTAAGGGAAAACTGAACCAAAATAAGAATAATTTGTACAATTATAACTCTTATAAGAAAGGTAAATCCCAAAATTTTAGATTCAAAGATAAGAATAAGAATCAAGTGAAATCTAAGAACCAACTCGAGAAATGTTATTATTGTGGAAAAATTGGACATTTCATTAAAAATTTCTTTAAGAAAATATCTGATATGAAGGACAAAAACAACTTTGATGGTTCTGCAGCTATTGTCTACAAGAATAAACTTGATATACAAGGAATTATCTTTGTGAGTACAACCAAAAGAAATCCAAAGGAATGCGTTCTTGATTCTGGTTGTACTTTCCACATGTGCTCTATAATAGAATGGCTTACTGAATTTGTTGATATCAATGGAAGACAAGTTCAGATGGGCAATGGCATGAATTATCACATAAAAGGATTGGAAAATTAAAAATTTTGCTAAAAAATGATCATATTCTTGAACTAAATGACACTAGATATGTGCCTGAATTGCAAAGAAATCTAATTTCTTCAGGTGAATTAGATGAAGAATATGATATAGGAATTCATAAAGGTTTTACAAAATTGAATCTTGATGGCAAAGAAATTATCTCCTCTCCCAAGATGAATGGAATCTACACCTTCCAAGTTGAACCTTTAGTTGGTCACAATTCTATAACTGTAAGTTCTGTTTCTTTTAAGTCTTTAATTTGGCATAAAAGACTTGCCCACATTAGTGAAAAGGGACTAATCATTTCAAAAAAACTTTGATGTTTTGGAAATGATAATGTTGAAAAGTTAAGGGAATGTTCCATTTGTTGTTTTCAGGTCATTTTCAGTTTTCAATTTTCGAAAACACTGAAAACACGTTTACTTACCTATTTTCATAAACGAATTTCCAAAAACAAGTTTAAAATTTACAAAGAAAATGGAAAACGCCAAAAAAGTCAATTTGGCTATTTTCAGTTAAAACCAAACCAAAACTTCATTTTTTTATTTTTGAAAACTATTTTTCAAAATGACAAAAAATGCATTTTTAGCAATCTCAAAATGGACACTTAAAACACAAAACTCAAAATGAATTCAAAACTGAAAACTAAAACACGAAGAGAACGACCCCTAAATTTTTGTGAAGAATGTGTTATTAGAAAACAAAACAGATTACCTTTTAAATCTGAAATTCATAAATCCATCTCTATTTTGGATTATTTATATGCTGACATGTGGGGTCAAGCATCCGTAAATACATTAAGTGGATTTAGATTCTATCTACTTATAGTGGATGATTTTTCAAGAAAAATATAGACCTTTCTTTTGAAACAAAAATTTGATACGTTTCAAAATTTTAGACAATGGAAATTGATGATTGAAATTCAAACCAACAAGAAAGTCAAGGCATTTAGGACAGATAATAAACTTGAATTTTGTAACTTTGAATTTGACTCTTTCTGTACAAAATATGAAATTTTAAAGCATAGAACTATAATATACAACCCTCAGCAAAATGGTGTTGCTAAAAGGATGAATAAAACTTTATTGGAAAAAGTCAGTGCATGTTACTTAGTTCAGTCATCCCAAGCTTTTTTGGAGTGAAGCCTTAAAAACTTCCATTTATTTTTTAAATAGAAGTCCATCAAGTACTATTGATTTTCAAGTCCCCGATAAGATGTAGTCTAGTAAATCACCAAATTATACTAGACTTAAAGTTTTTAGTTGCACATCCTATTCTGATCAAAGTGAAGGTAAACTTAAACCAAGATCCATAAACTGTGTTTTTCTAGGTTATGGACAGAAAACGAAAGGTTAGACTTCTGGTTAAAAGTCAAAATGGTTTCAAGGTCATCATTAGTAGGAATGTCATATTCAATGAAAATGATATGTCCTGTAATGCTTCATCATATTTGAAATCTATTGGAACTGCACCTGTTAAGGAAATTGTTTTGAGAAATTGAGAAGAAAAATTTATTGATCTCGGTGATTTGATTGAGGTAGAGACTACTCAATCTGAAATAAATCATGATCAAGTTGAATCCCAAAATCATGTTCTTTTTTATTATCAGAAATGATGATTTTGTGACTTTGTTTTCTGCATTAGACTCCTTAAATTTTGAACCAACTACTTTTGAAGAGGCAGTTAACTGTAATGAATCTTTTTTTTTTTTTTGGAAAGAAGCCATGAAAGATGAAATTGACTCTTCGATTAAAAATAAAACTTGGATTTTGGTTAACAAAACTAAAAACCAAAAGGTAGTGGACTGTAAGTGGATTTTTAAAATCAAATAATGAGATTCTAATGTAAGAAACAAAATATATAAAGCCAGACTTGTGTCTAAAGGGTTTTCTCAGAGGGAACTGATTATAATGAAATATTTTTCCCAGTTGCAAAATATACTTCAATCAGAATTTTGCTTGCTTTGAGTTCTCATTTTAGCTGGGAATTGGATTAGCTTGATGTTATAAATGACTTTCTAAATTGTGATCTTGATGAGATCATTTGCATGAGTCAACCAAAGGGTTTTGAAGTTAATTCAAAATCTGAAAAGGCATGTTTGTTAAAAAAAAGTCTCTTTATGGATTGAAATAAATCCCTATGCAATGGTATAAGAAACTTAACTCATATGTTCAAGATTTGGGTTTTGTCAAAAGCAACTTTGATTCATGTTTCTTCTACAAAGGTTTAGGAAGATCTGAATCTATTTACTTGTTATTCTATATTAATGACATGTTGCTTGCTTGCCATGATAGATTTAAAATAGATTTAATTAAGTCAAAATTGAAATCTGGATTTGAAATGAAAGATCTATGACAAGCTAAAAGGATTCTTGAAAAGGAAATTAAAAGAGATAGGAATAACTGCATTCTTTATTTGAATCAATGCTCTTATGTGAAAAATATACTTGAAAAATTTCTATGCTTGAATGTAAACCTGTTTCATTGCCTATTGCTATTCATTTTAGATTGTCCAGTGAACAATCACCTAAAACTGATGATTAATTTGGAAGAATGGAAAAAGTACTTTATGCTAACACTGTAGGGTCTATTATGTATCTCATGGTGTGTACTAGACCTTACCGGGCTCATGTCATAAGTATTATTAGCAATTTTATAGAAAATCCAAGTAAAACATACTGGTTAGCTATTAAGTGGATGACAAGATAGTGGAAATGTTCATCTGATTTAGATTTAAAATTTAAAAGATGCAATGACGGCATAACTCTTAAAGGCTATACTGATTCTAATTTTGTTGGAGATTTAGATAAAAGTAGATCCACTTCATCTTATATTTTTGCTTTGTGTGATAGGTGTGTGTTAGTTGGAGATCCTAATTGCAAAAACTTGTTGTTTTATCTTCTACAGAGACAGAAAATATTGTCGCATGTGATGCTGTTAAAAGTCTTTGGTTAAGAGGATTGTTAAATGAAACTGGTTTCATAAATGATATGATTAGGGTTTATACAACTGCCATTCATCTTAGAAAAAATCCTATATATCATGATAGAACAAAAATTTTTGATTTAAAGTTTCATTTTGTGAGAAACATGGTTGAGAAAGGCCTGATTAGTCTAGTAAAAATTCCTACTGAGTTCAGTCCTTATGATCTTGGAACCATGGTACTACCACCTTTAAATAAATTCAAAAATTGCTTGAAAATTCTAAACATTACTGAATTGCAATAAATTTAGAATAATCAAGTAGGATTATGTGTGAATAAGTACTAACTTTTATGTTTGTATTTGTACATGTTAAATAAGAGCAATTGAAACATATTGGTTCTCTAGTACCTATAAGTCACAAAGAATTGTTCAACAATGTAGAGATTGTTATATGTTTTGGGCTGCCTCAAATTTTTGGCCCACTCTGTTGGTGTTGGGCTTGTGTTGAAACCGGATCTTTGGCCCAAATGTTATTACTTGGTGGTTGAAATGTGTTTGCATTATACACGCCTCTATTATTTCTTGGTCTTATGATCTAGCCCTACACTTGGCCATATCTCCACCATCTGATGCTTAACTATTGACCTCTCTGCTTTAAGTCATTCTCGAAGCTTCATTATTGGGTTGAAACTGTTCAGTGCCTCTGAGATTTTCTCTGTGTGTGTTAGGGTTAATCTCTCTTTCTGTCGTTTTGTAAATTTTAGTGATTTCATGTTAAATCTCTGTATATTTCTGAGTGATAAGGCATATACTGAACTTGATGTATAAATTGTGAGATTGTGTATATTCTAAGTGATTTGAGGCGAGAGAAGTCGTCTGATTTCTTCATACATTATAATTCTTCTTGGTGATTTTAGTGGAATTATAGTGTAATCCCTTTATGTAGATGCACAACGGTGAGTAGGCTTAAAGCTGAACATCCAGGCCCTTTGGACGAAAAATCCTTGTATACTTTAATTTCTCGCGATTAACTACTTTATTTTGTGTTTTTTGTGAACTCTGGGACCAACATAATCGAATATTGACATCAGGTAAGAACACCATATAACTATTCTCACATATGGATTTTTCAAGATTATTCCATTGATTCCCTCCATAGATTAAAACACCTATTCTATACATACATAACTAACTTGGTGCCACATCATCTATGTGAGGTGGCGACCCCATTTCTCAGATGGAGTGCTATCTTGATCGTTCTTTTTATATGCTCGGAGTTCGTCGACTTCATAATCAGAGTTTTACCGACAAATTTAGTTCGGTCATATTTAGGTGTCAAAACTATTAGTTGTCATTGTTTCAAATCAAAGAATTAGGTATCATATACACATTTTATGTTCTTTAAGTCATTCAATTTCGCTAGAAGAAAATTCCTGCATTGATGTAGTGCTGTATTATTGATTTAAATTACAAGGACATTCCACATAATTTTATGAACAATTTCGAAAAATCCACTAAATCTTACATGGAAAAATCAATATTTGTGCATGAACGGAACAGAAGAAGCATACACGTGAACATTCACTTGACAAACAGCAACTCCACAAATGGATATCCCTAAGTTTCTTGCAAACTTAGCCATGTTCTCAATAAAGTTATTAAGTGTTCGATAGAGATTAAAATCGGATTAAAATTGAAAAATTAGTCGTTATTATTGACTTTTATTAGACAAGTGAGATCCAATAACGACTATATTTTCAATTTTAATTGAATTTTAAGCACGATCGAACACGCCTTCAGTCGACTAAGTAAAAATGCTTTCACGTATCAAATGATTACAAAGTAAGATTGATCCAAGTCAGTTTGAGGAGGACTATAAGCTACTTTAAAACTCTGGTAATATGATATAAAATTTGATTTCGATCATCCATAGCGATAAACACAAGGATAATTAGGCCATTTGAATGAATTTAATAGTCAAATACAAATTTGAAGCTCATTGAGGTTTGACTCATACAAATAAAATTAAAAGGACAAAATTTACTAGAGGGTAGAATTTAAATTAGAAGCTATTTCTAACAACTATATGTATGTTTTTTTTTTTCCCAATATGTTTAGAAAATGATTTAATATTGTGTGATGTTGCGCAGTTCACGTTACCAAAGATACCGTTCATGCATAATCAATCAACGAAATCTAGATGTTAAGGGCATATTTGGAGTAAGTATTGGATCGAATTGAACAGTACGGTGCATAATTTTTTTTTTTTCCTTTTGTATTGTGGTGTTCACCTTACCAAAACAAGCTCTAAAAAATAACTTTCTTCTTCTTCTTCTTTCTAATTTCCCAAAATTTCTCTTGCAATTTTCGATGAATGTTATCACCAATATCCCTTACATTTGGGGATTGCTAAAATTGTTGTGTTGAGAGAGCTTCAATTACATTGGAGATTGTACATGGAAACGCTTAATCTCAATTTCAAGAGAGCCAAGAAAATGGTGTTGCAGACAGTCACCCTCTCATTTGAAGCATAATTTGCTTATTTCACTCAATTTACTCACATTGTACTGCATGGACCACAAACAAATAGCGACTTATCCATTTGATTTAGAGAGTGAAATGACCTTTCTTTGAAATGAGAATCAATTAAGAATAAGTTTGACACGTTGAATTCGATAAAATTAGACTTAGCTTAATAAGATTAGGACTAATTGCATTTCCTTTCAAATTGTTATAGCTTTTATCCCAACTTTTCATTTGTAACAGAGCTGGTCCCAAACCTTTCAATCATGTGCGACGGAAGAATCTCTGAACGATTTATATCAAGAGGATTGTTAAAAAATTAGTCTGATTTCCACCCCCACCACACCAATTCACACGATGCCACCAGCCACCTTCAACACCCGCAAACTACCGCCACCACTCACTCCCTCCACCCCAAATCTTTTTCGCACATACCCCACCCACTCACCCACCGCCACCATCTTCTTCCCCACCCCAATTGCAAAGCCTAGGCGAAAGTTCAATTAGATGGCAATGTCCAAAAAGTTGCAAAGGTCACTTGAGCTCAAATCTTACCAAGTGCTTGTTTGGTGAAACTTTTGTTGGTTAAAACTTAATTTTTAGTTATACATTTTATTAGATTCATAATTTTTATCTACTTTTTCATCGCACATTTCATGGGACCTCTAACTTTTATCAACATCACACAGCTCCCAATATTTGTCAAAACATCTGGGATTTCGGAGGTCAAGGGCCAACTATGCCAGAGGTTACACTAACATAACGGTATACACAAGGGAAATAATCTTCTTCGAAATTAACATAATTTCTTTCCTACTTTACACAACTACAACACTTGTTCTAAACTCAACTTCTCCACTTCTGTACCCATCAGTTGCCAACCCTAAATGGTATTCTAACCCACAGTCTGCACTATACAAAACTTTATGTTGCATGGTGCTTTTAACCTAACCTGTAGGCCTTTTTGCTTAGGCCGCATGCATTTGTATGCCTTTCTTTAAAAGATTGCCATAAAGATAAAACATGCAATCTCCATTCTAAAGAAAAAGCCCAATTTTCATTAATTAATCCTTGTCAAGGCTGAATTATGGAAGCTTTGGAGGCAGTGTCAAAGGCCATGTTAATATTTTCTTGATTTTAGAACAAAATCAAGAAAATACATGGGGATGGATACCAAATGTTGTGGACCACATTTCGTACGATTTTTACTTTCCTTAATTGAATTGCTTCGTTTGTTGTGAATTGTGATTATAAAGCAATAACTACTTTTGGCCACTAGATTATGAGAATTGAATATAATTGCTTAGGGGGTACTAAACCGGATTACCCAATTCCCCTACTCAAAATCCTCAATACACAACACAACACAACACAACACAACACAACACAATCCATATGCGTAGCGAGGCAAGGGAGGGAGGTCACTATTCTATGTAGACCAGCCTTCGACACGACACGTTCCATTCCAAGTCGAGTCAATTCTGGTAAGGCTACTTTACTCAAATTTAAATGTCTTATATAGGCATTCATATTTGATTCATGATTTGAGATTAAAAAGGGTTATAACTATACGAGAACGTCTTCTGTTATGACAACCTAAAAAACTTGTGTTATAGAAACGAAATGCAAAAACTTTCTGTGGAAGACAATATCAGAACAACATAATTAAGAATAAAATTGTTGAAAGAAGTTTCCTAGTTATTACTAACCAACAAAACTAAGATTTGTTTTCATACTAAATAAATCTGTAGAAGGAGAGGAAGGACCCGACAAAAGTTGACAATTCCAATCCTAAAGCAATATGCACTAATGAATGGTGGGGTCATTCTTGCCCATGCTCCAAATCCATTTGTTCTTTTCATTATGCCATGTTAATCACTTTATTAAATCACAAATTCTTTTGCCCTTTTTTATTTTTAAACAAACTTTCATTGTGCCTTTATCCCACCTTCAGAAAAGTCTCAACCAAATGCATCTCTCTTAGAATTTGTGCATTTACCAAAAGTATTTGGTTACTACTTCAAATTGATTTTTATTTCTTGGAAGCGTGTGCAACAGAACATGGTCTGATTTACAGTCTTCTAGCCCAAAACCTGTACATATTCTAATAATTTTGAACCCTTACATTAATGATGTCACACAATCAACGTCTAACTTACGTGCCTTCCAAATCGCCCAAACTGTTTGCCTATTGAAGCAACTCGATAATTTTTTTCCCCATGTCACGTGCTTGCTTTTTAAAGAATATGTTTTCAATTGAAATAATGCTATTCATCTAAAGTGATGATCATTGTTTACTGTCATATTATGTAAACTGATGTTAATCATGACTCTAGATGAATAATATTATTCTTCGATTTAAATAAGGTTTTTTGGTTTTTGGAAGTTTGGGTGGGCAATAGAACTATAGCATAAGACTTGTCTGGCAGGGACACGCAAGTTGATAGCATGATTGGATCATGAAACAAGGTTCGTGCCAATCAACTTTTCTTTCTTTATAATTCAATTTGTTAGGCATAAAAGTAAAGGCCAAGACATTAAAGCAGCTCAGTGCTCACTTGTGACCCCATTTTCAAAGAGAGGAAAAAGGTGTAATGCTTCAAAAAATAGACGTAACAGATGGTAAAGAAGAACAAATAACAAAAAGTAGCTAAAGAAAGCTGTCCCCTTGCATTAACCCACCCCACCGAACTCCTACCTAGTCTCTCATTTCTTTTAAAAACACATCCCAAATCAAAACTGAACTAAACCCTTAAAAAGATTACACATTTACAGTTCCTGAAGCACAAGATCTGAACCAAAGAAGGAACAAGAGAATACACCATGAAAGGCAGAGAAGGCAATGGACCTCCTTCAGCAGATTTATTGGTATGTTTTCCTTCTAGAGCACATCTAACCCTAATGCCGAAGCCCATTTGCAGTCCAGCTAGGCCCAACTCAGATCACAACAAGCGCCGCCACCACCTCCACCACAACCACCGGCCTAGGCTCTATCATAACCTGAGGAAATCTAGTAATAGAGGTGGTGGCACAGGCCATGCTAGTCCTCTCACATGGGCAAAAAACAAGGCGACAAGTTCTGAGATTGAAGAACCCACGTCCCCAAAAGTCACATGTGCTGGACGGATTAAAGTAAGGCCTAAACCTAACACATGCAAGAATTGGCAATCGGTAATGGAAGAGATTGAAAGGTTACATAACAGCAAGAAACACAAGAAAAGACCTGCTTGGATTGAAGCACTTGGATTGAAGAAAGAGATAATGCAATTCTTGACATGTTTACGTCGCATTCGATTCGATTTCCATTGCTTCGGTACGTTTCCTACAGCAGATATAACCTCAGATGACAACGACGACGAAGAAGATGAAGATGACCAACGGAAAAATGATGAGGATAGTGAAACTTCAAGAACTGTATTCTCCAAATGGTTCATGGTTTTACAAGAAAATCAAAGCAAACAGTTCACAGAAAAGGATATCAAGGAGAAAATTAATAAATCTAGACTATCTAGTACTGATGATGATGTGCCCTGTGCACCACCACCAAATGCACTTCTGCTCATGCGTTGTCGATCTGCTCCTGGAAATGGTTGGCTGGAGAAAATAGAAGCAGATAAAAAAGAAAATGATGAACCTGTCAAGAATCACCCAGTAAAGA
>CADEPD010016853.1:0-22805 GCA_902829195.1 Fraxinus dipetala | reverse complement strand
AAATTGGACTTTGCACCATTTTTCCAAAATGGTGCTCAGCGATTTTTCCAAAATGGTGTAAATTTGGTGCCAAATTGGAGCACTTTTGCACCAAATTTCTGGTGTTTTGACGTTGCCATTCAAGTTGCTCTTAACCACTCTTCAAGCCCATCAATACTTACAAAATTATATACTAAGGAAATAATTCACAAATGCCCTTAAAAAAGTTTACTAATTCCATTTTTTTCATTTAAATTTCTTATTCACAAAATACTAATTTTTATAGTTTTTTTAGTTTAATTTTTTACAATAGATTTTGTAACACAATACTTTACATTTTGTAAAATTGTGTTGTTAACATTTCACCATCCTAAATTTCACCGTCGTAGTTCCCATAATTTGTAACACAGTGCGTTGCAAACATTTTGCTGCTTATTTTCAACGCCACCATTACTATCAGATCACTGTCGTCAACTACGTCCAAACATCACTGCCACGGCCTCCATTGACCCTCTTAACCATCGATGGCCACCACAACCACCATCACCTATCCCAAATCCCATCTCACTCTTGTTGACCACCACCTCCTCCTTGTACCACCCATACCTAATTAGTAAAGATATACAAAAGCAAAACCATAAACATAACTTTTGAAAAAAACAAATCTTAAAGAATGGCAAATATGTGTTCACTAATTGAAAAAAACAAACTTGTTTCGTGGCGAAACATATACGTTTTTAGATCTAAACATGATGAAGATGGCGTTGATGGAGGAGCTAGGGTTTTGATTCTTGTCTTAGTGACTATGACGGTAAACATGGAGAGGAGTGGTTTAAATATTTGTGTGGTGAAGATGGTTCAGGGATGAGGAGAGAGGAGAGGGGGGTGGGTGGTGGAAGTATGGGGGAGAGAAAAAGGGATGGGTTTGCCCGTGGAGAGTAGTGGTGGTAGGTGGCGATGTAATAAGGTTTTATGTATAGTAGAAAATAAATTTAAATTTAGAGAGAAACTTTTACACTCCAACAATACTACTCTTCATTTTGCCTTTTTCAAAAAAAGACATCGTTAATGGTACATCATGATCTACATCAGGGGTTACACCTCCCTCACATGGAGAGTGAAATCCACTCGAATAAAAAAATATTATTTCAATGGATCCCACCCCCATGTGAGAGGATTGGAACCCTTGATGTACATCACTTGATGTACAAATGGAAATACCCTTCAAAAAAATGATTTCTTCTCGTCTTTTATTCAACACATTTTTATTTTTTTGTATATCAACGACCAATTAATTTAAATATAAATTGAATATTTAAATATGTGTGGTTAAAAATAATGTTTGACTTTAAAAATGAATTTTTTAGCAAAAATAAAATAAAAAGAATGAAAGCCAGCTATTTTTGTGGTGTTCTGCCAACAAAAAGTATTACTGGGCCATCCATGTTGGCCAACCTTATAAGAATGTAGAGCCATTAGTCGGCCACTCTTCGCAGCCCGTAGAATAATTAGATAGCCATAGCTAAATTTTGGGCCCAGTTGTCATTTTCATTTTCCATCTTTCTTTTGGAAGAAACCACTTTTAGCATTATAGTGATACTGAAATGGTCACATAAAAGTTGGGCCTCGACAATTTATGGTCCTAATTTTTGTCAATTGGACATGTTTAATAAGTACATTCTACTCCTAAATTATTTGTGATCAAGATCTAATTCAAATGGTAAGAGCGACATTTTCCATTAATCTGGGTTCGAGTCACCTCAGGGTTCGAGTCCTAAAGTATCTTTGGTTTTTCTAGCATCAAAGTCATTTTAAAAGATTTTTTAAAGACATCAACAAGGATTTACTGAGCTTCAATATCTTGAGGTGAGCAAAAGTCCAATGTTTGCTTTGGGCTGCGAAGTGCCAACCCATTTTAAAGTTGACCTCTCTCTCTCTCTCTCTCTCTCTCTCTCTCTCTCTCAAATTAGAGAAAATCATGCTTTTAAGTTTTCATTGTAGGTATTATTTATTTAATTCATAATCAGGTATTTTTGTTTTTAAAATTAATTTTAACTATAATTTTAGTATATATGTTTGTTTTATCCTCAATCTCGCTAATTACGGTCATGTATATTTGATTTTTAGTTTTTGAAATTCAAACTACAAAAAATGTGACGGTTTCAATATTATTGGGAAAGAAATACATATTCTTTTCCTACGATCATTGTGAGATGTTACAAAGGTGGCACGTATAAATAACAAGATTCAAAATTGTTGTATTACATTTTTATGTCACACGTGTTATCAAACCATAATTTCACATGTCACATGAATATAATATCATTAATATTGATGTCACAATTTTGCATGCATTAATCAATTCCAATCTCTTCCCTACTATGACAAGCAGAATGGTGATTGCGACCAGAACAAACAAAAATTCAATTTGTAAACATACAAAGAAAATTTCAGAACTCCCTCTATCTATAACAAATGCTTAATTTCTAAAATTAATTAGTAATTATCTAGAAAATTCAAAATCAGTAGGTTCTTCAATCTTCCGTGGAGGGGAAAATAGGTCGAATGTATAAACCCATTTATCGGATCCAAAGGGATTAGGCAGCACTGGATTCTTATAATTTAGTGGCAATGCTGGCAAATTCATGAAAATAAATGGATGATTCAATAGCATGTTGGCCGTCCATCTCTGATGCTCATTCTTTTCCAAGCACAATTTCAAGAAATCCTCTGCACAATACGAAATATTTTGCGGTATACGCGGATTACGGGACTTAATTTGAATGATCAAATCTTCAGCATCCTTATAAGTCCAAATGGTTTTGCCAGTTATCATCTCCGCAATAATGCAACCAAGAGACCATATATCAGTAACTGGCTTGTGTATCCCTTTAGATATAGATTCTGGGGATGAATATTGCAGTGCGCCTCTGTTGAAGGTCGATGACCCTGGAATAAACTCTTCCTCCTCTTCAATTTTCTTGGCCATTCCAAAATCTGCTATCTTGAGATTTTGTATACTACTGCCATTTTCACAGGGAAAAACGAGAATATTATCAGGTTTCATATCACAATGAACAATCCCTTTCTCATGAACGTGAGAGAGACCCTTAAGTAGCATATAACTGTAACATGCAACGTGAGATTCTGGGATTTTTCCTTCATTTTTTTTTATCAGATCAGCGAGGGATCCACCGGGTGCGTATTCAAGGAGAAGATTGTAGACTTGTTTATTCTTTTCAATACTTATATCTTCTCCAAAACACTGGATGATCTCGGGGCAACCTCTCAGCTTGTACAGAATTTCTCCCTCCTTCTTCAGTGAAGTGCAATAATAATCATCGGACTTCACAGCGGCCACGGAATGGGAAAGACGAGAATCAAGCTTTGACGCCAAATATACGGTAGCATACGTACCTGAACCAAGAATGTTGCCTTTACTCCAGTGGTGATCCATGTCTTCTTACGAGTTTTCTTAAATGAGAAGGCAGGATTTGAAGCAAAACTAGAAGAAAAAAATAGGGTTTATGACGAACTTGAAGCAAACTGTAAGAGAAAGTGGGGTTTGTGATGATTTTTTTCTCACCTTTATACGAAGTGGCAATTACATTCTTGATAGAACTATGAATCCTGATTGAATGTCGAAAGTGAAACTTATGTTCCTTGCTTGCAGATAGTTGCCATATTGGATCGATTCAATAATCAATCTATATTCGAATTTTTGAGATAGAAAAAATTTAAGGATATTATATTAGTTTCCTGTCTATACTTAAACCCCTGTTTGGTAATGATTAAAATCTAAATATTAATTTAATTCAAAGTCAATAATTAATTTTAATAACATATTTAATGGGACACATACATTTTCAACCACACATTAATTATTTTTTATCAAAATTTATTAAAAATCGAATTTTGATCCCCACTAAGTATGGACTAAATATATTATCTTAATTCTGTAATTTAACTGTCACCAATAAGAAAAATGGGACTGAAAAAAGAAAATTATTTTCATAACCTTTCTTTTTACCCAATTGTTTTCTCTTAAATATGTACGTTTTCTTGGGGTAAAATCAATTGCGTTCATATATAAATTGGCTTAGAATATTCCGCTATCTAATTTTCTTTTGTAAGTTCAAAAGAAGATAAAGAATAGAAGTGATTCGTGTTCATGTCCATCAAATTTACATTATAACTATAAAATATATTATGTATATAATGATTTGGGATCGTTTCTTACTAATATACACTTGGTGATAAGTTACTTATGCACTCATATAATGAACATATTGTACATTAAGAGTTTTATAGAGTTCGTGTTTTTTCAATTAATTATTTGAAATTATTTTAATACGGATTTGTTGGCAGGCGGCAATACTTTTTAATTTAATTTAATTTTTTTGTCGTTTAATTAAATAGGAGGTAAATTCACCATTTTTATAAGGCTTTGACGGAGGAAATTGATAGTAATGATGATTTGCTCGAAACATGCAAAAGATAAGGACGTTGTGTGTTGATTACCTTTTATGAAATTGTAATATTATAGAATAGTGATTTTGCCCTTTGATTTATGTTATGATTATAAATTACAAATTGTAACATATAAATAGTGGAAGTAAGATATACATGGAGCTATATAGTCGTAAGTATTTAGAAAAGTAATAAAAGATTGAAAGGAACCATGTTTCAAAATGTAGGTAATAGACATGAATATTATCAACCTTAGAAGAAGTTTTATTTTAATCACTCGATTTTTGTTTTTTCACATCAAGAAAAATAGAATAAGCAAGCAACTTTTTAATGAGTAGTGGTGTTTGAGTTTTGAGTTCCTACTTTTTGTAGTAGTCGGTCTAGTCTATTAGCATTTTTGTTTCCCTTTCCGTTAATATAAAATCGATGCTGCTAACTATCAGAATGTAATCGCTGCTTCGATCCTAACAACTTATTTACCCCCTTAGAAGTTTCATAACTCAAGTCACTCGTTACATATCCAAAATAACGATTTTAGTAACACAATTTATAAATTTAGTGATATGAACTCTTTTTCATGCTAACATGCCGAAAACTACATGATAATCGTATATTTGACTATCAAAAACCATATTATACAAATAAGACACACACCCTCTATAATTGTTTTGTTGTATCATGTTATACAAAGATTGAACTTAAAAATTACAGATCGAAGAATCTTGACAAACCCTAATACATCAAACTACTCATAATAACCACTGAACATCGAATGTTTCATAGAAAATAGGCTCAGAACACTATCACCACTAGAACAACACCATGAAAGCTCAGATCTAAACCAACTCCCTTACTATTCGTTGGCCAAACACGTAGCTTCTTCTATGGATCAGAAGAGGTAAACATTACCATAGTCACAGTACATATCCTTCACCAGATTCACAAAGAATAACACTCCAAGAAATAGATTCAAGGCATCCTCACAGAGAAGAAGATGAAAGATCAGAGAGAATCGAATACTCTTGAAACTCTCAAGAATGAAATAATACGAATGAATGTGAAAACCAATCGAATACCCAAAATATCTATACATCGAGATTGAGTAACATTCATCCAACGGTCCAAAGAAACACACGCTGAATTGCTGGACCGAGTATTGGACTTTAGTAAGAGCTGGGCTTCCATTTCAGTTATAAATGGACAAATAGTAATTGGAGAAACACACGCTGAATGGCGGGACCGAGTATTGGGCTTTAGTAAGAGCTGGGCTTCCATTTCAGTTATAAATGGAAATAGTAATTGGGCCGAAAGGCCATTCATCATCGCCTTAAGTGGGCTAGGCACTAGCATCATCATAGCCTACAATCTCCACCTTGATGCCGTGGTTAATCAGGTAGCTAATTCTATTTATACTAGATACAACAGCTTCCAGTGATCACCATCCAAACACATCAAGTTCAGAATTGGTACCTGCACTCAACAAATCACCCAATATCAATTTTCAACATTTGCAAACAAGATTTAAACTTGACTAAAGGCAATACTTTAGTACCCATATCAACTGGGTTAAATTGAGCAGCAATTTTCTCAAGTAATAACGCATCTTTAGCAACAATATCTCTTATGAAATGTAACTTAACATCAATATGTTTTATTCTTTCATGAAAAACTGAATTTTGCATAAATTTATTGCACTTTGACTGTCAGAATATAATGCAACAAGATTAGACAATTCATTAATTTCAGACAGTAAGCATTTAAGTCACAAAGCTTCCTTTATGGCCTCTGTTGCAGCCACATATTCTGCCTCAATGGTAGACAAGGCTACAACAAGTTGCAATTGTGATTTCCAACCAATACATATTCTACACAAAGTAAATATATAAGAGGTAGTAGATTTTCTATTATCAATATTACCAGTAAAGTCAGAATCAACAAAACCTTTAAACACTACACCATCATTGCAAGCACTAAACCACAATCCTAAGTGTGAAGATCCTTTCAAATACCTCAATAATCATTTAATGCACTCAAATGTTCTAAACCAGGATTAGCATAAATCTACTAAGAGTACTAATAGCATGAGCCACATCAGGCCTAGTGCAAACCATTGTATACATCACAGATCGTACAACATTAGCATAAGGAATCTTTTCCATTTGTTTAACATCAAAATCATTTACAGGACATTGGTTTTTACTCAATTTAAAATGGCTGGCAAGAGGTACAGACACAGATTTTGAATTATGCATAGCAAACATAGTAACCGATTTTTCAATATATGCAGACTGTTTCAAAATCAGAATTCTTTCACGCCTCTTTCTGGTTATTTCCATGCCTAATATTTTCTTAGCATGTCTTAGATCTTTCATTTCAAATTCAGCACTCAAAGATATATTAATTTCATTAATAACATACATGTTATGGCCAATTAGAAGCATATCATCCACGTATTAGAATGAAAAAGCAACAATAGCATTTTCATCATCTCTTTAAAGTACAAGCAATTGTCAAATTCGCTTCTTACAAAACCAACAGAAGAAATATAAGTATCAAACCTTATATACCATTGTCTTGAGGATTGCTTCAAACCATACAATGATCTTTTCAACAAACACACAAAATCAGTTTTAGATTTATCAATAAAATCAGGTGGATGTTTCATATAAATCACTTCATCAAGATCACCATGTAGAAATGCAGTTTTTACATCCATTTGTTCAAGTTCAAGATTATAATGAGTAACAAGGGCAAGCATAACTCTAATAGTAGTATACTTAATCACCGGAGAAAAGATCTCATTATAGTCTATGCCTTCCTTTTGAGTAAACTCTTTAGCCACAAGTCTAGCCATAAATCTTATAGGCACCTTCTCAGTGTACCCTCCTTAATGATAAAAATCCATTTGCAATCAACAATGATTTACCTGCAGGTTTAGGAACTAAAGTCCAGGTCTCATTCTTAATCAAAGAGTCCATTTCATCATTCATAGCAATCTGCCATTCCTTAGATTGCTGACTGGAGATAGCCTCATCATATGATTTTGGCTCTCTAAAGGTTAAGTCTTGATAGGAGAGTAAGGCTAAAGTCAGGTAGTCTCTATACCTTATAGGTTCTCTAATATCTCTCCTAATTCTATCCCTAGTCAATTGATAGTCATTATCTTCACTCTCTTGCTCTTCTACATCATCCTGAACCTCATTTTCTTCTCTGTCATCACTTAGATTTTCATTTTCAGCCTCTGTCTCAACCTATTCAGCATCAGCAGGTTGAGAAGGCAAGCCAAGCTCCACTTGCAGCTTGGCCTATCACCACCTACCCATTCAACAGACTTATCAGACCCTTTTCCTCTCAAACAGGGGATGTTTTGCTCATCAAAAGTGACATCCCTGCTAATAATGATCTTAAAACCACTAGATTCTGTACTTCACAACCTATAACCCTTCACCACATCAGGATAACCCAAGAAAACACATTTCCGTGCCTTAGGTTATAATTTTCCTAAATTTTGGTGAGAATAGACTACACGTCCAAAAACTCTCAAATGTGAGTAATTAGGAACAGATCCAGTCCATTGCTCTTCAGGCGTCTTATCACCTAGAGCACTAGAAGGGGTTCTATTAACAATGTAAGTGGCTGCCATCAAGACTTCCCCTCATAAGGTTTTGGGCACACATGACCCAACAAGCATGCACCCAACCTTCTCTAATAAAGTCTTATTCATCCTCTCAGCCACTCTATTCTGCTGAGGGGTATAAGGAGCAGTTTTATGTCTCCTAATACCATTCTCAGAACAGAAAAAGGTCAAACTCAACATTACAAAACTCAAGGTCATTGTCAGTCCTAAGAGTTTTAATTTTCTTCCCAGTCTGATTTTTTATTAACAGTTTCCAGGCTCTAAACTTTCCAAAAGTCTCAGATTTGTGTCTCAACAAATAGACCCAAATCTTCATAGAATAGTCATCAATCAAGGAAAGAAAGTATTTACTTCATCCTTGAGTGATAGTGGGTGTATATATTCAAGGACAAAGGTAGATTTGTGCTTTCTTGTGTTAAAATGCAATATGTGTTGTTTTCCTAAGGTGCATTTTTTACATAAATGAATTCTAGAAATAGAATCCTTTCCAAAGACACTCTTATTATGAAGGATACTTAGGCCCTTTTCACCTACGTAGCCAATCTCTTGTGCCACTTTAAAGTGGCATCAAGATCAACATTAGAAGACTCAGCCATCCCACTAATCACAGCACTAGCCTTAGCAACATAAATCTAATTCCTCTTAACACCTTTAAACATCACAAGAGATCATTTCATCACTTTTAATAAACCATCACCCACCTTACCTAGCAAGCCTAAATCATCCAAGTTTCCCATTGAAATTAGGTTCCTAGATAATTCAGGAACATATCTTACCCTTTCTAAGGTAAAGATATAGCCATTTTCAAATTTCAATGTAACATCGCTTATGCTTTCTACTCTGCAGGCAACATTGTTGCCCATTACAACATCTCCACCATTAATCTCTTTAAAAGAGTTAAACCACCTCTTTTTAGGAGACATGTGGAAGGTGCAACCAAAATCTAAGATCCATTCTTGGATCTGATTCTCACCACGTAGAAGGTGTAACCAAAATCTAAGATCCATTCTTGGATCTAATTCTCACCACCAACAACATTAGCAAAATCACAGTCAAGAGAAGGCTCAGTCACAACATAGACGTCAACAGAATTAGAATCACTGGGTCCAGCTAAATGTCCAGTTCCCGCACCCATAGCACTTCTTATTTCTAGTCTTAGACTTGCCCCTACTTTTAAACTTTTTCTTATTATTGTTACCCTGATTATTAAAGCCTTCTTGGTTTTCATTAAACCTATTTTGAGTCCTCCCCCCAACAAAAAAAGTCTCAGACCCTCAATTCCTTCTCTCAGACCTAAGTTCAAGCTCTCTATTCCTTAAAGAGTATAACAATGTCAGAGGTCAATGTATTTTTGCCATATTTTATGGCAGCCTTGACATCTTTATAGGTATCAGGAATGACATTTAACAACACAACAACCTTATTCTCATCAAAGACTTTATCACCAGCATTGGTGATATCTTGAATCAGTTTATTAGAAACATCAAGATTGTCTTCTATGTCCTTAAAGGTATCTAACTTAAAATTGAAAAATCTCTCTAACAAAAACAATTTATTGGGTAAGGACTTAGCTAAGTACAGTTTCTTTAACTCATCCCATAAGGCTTTAGCATTCTCTTGTTTACCTACTTTCCTTGACACTTGATCAGAGAAATGCAAAATAATAGATGCATATGCAAGTTCATCAGCTTCAAGAATTTGATCAGTTGTCATAGTTTCAGAAAAAGTTTGTGTTATTGCTTTAGAAATCTTCTGTTGAACTAAAATCCCTTTCATCTTTTGTTACCAAATGGAAAAATTTCATTTTCCATCAGAAACACAAAATTCAAAAGTATGTGTCATGATTTTATTATTCAGAAATAACACAAAGTATTTCAAGAAAATTGTAAAACTATGACAATTGATGCACTTAAGAAAGAGGTAAATTGATCTACACAAACAGATAAAAGGAAAATAGGTCACAGTGAATAAACAGTAAACAATTATCACAGTTATTCAAGAATTTTAAAATAATTCTAGGTAACAACACAAAAAACAGAATCAAGAAAGTAAGCTAATAAAAAAATAGGTAGAAACAAAAAATATAGTAGGGCAGAAACAAATAACCAGAACTACTGATGCACCAAGACTGATCAAGTTCACCAGGATTCTGTGAGAATCATGTTCCCAGGTCAAAGCTCAACTTGATCACTCCACAATGATAATAGGAATAGTGAATCAGACATTGGGAATGGACAGTTCAAGGTTAGAGTGTGCAAACCAGAGGGTAGCTAATGTTTAGCCACCAACACAAACGCTTCAGTACAGCAAGGAGACACGAAAGTCACTATCGAGAGATGGTGTTCCACCAGAAGCCACAAAAGGAATCATGAATCAATGAAACCCCAAACACATTGAGAATCTCAATCGAACCAGAAAACAATAACATGAACACTAGACAATACTCCCAGACTCAGTACCAACAATGAGTACCCTAAAAAAAAAACTCCAAGAATCGAAGGAACAGTAGAGTTAGGGTTTTCAGATTTCAGGCGATTTAGGAATGAAGTCAGAAAATTAATTTTCTAGCCTTCACAACTCAATCAAAGACACTAAGTCGGCTAAGAAAGTCTCTGATACCACTGTTATACAAAGATCGAACTTAAAAAATTACAGATTGAAGAATCTTGACAAACCCTAATACATCAAACTACTCATAATAACCACTGATCATTGAAGGTTTCATAGAACATAGGCTCAGAACACTATCACCATTAGAACACCACCATGAAAACCCAGATCTAAACCAACCCCCTCACGATTCACTAGCCAAACGTGTAGCTTCTTCTATGGATCAGAAGAGCTAAACATTACCACAGTCACAGTACGTATCCTTCACCAGATTCACAAAGAATAACACTCCAAGAAACAGATTCAATGAATCCTCACAAAGAAGAAGATGAAAGATCAGAGAGAACCGAATACTCTAGAAACTCTCAATAATGAAATAATACGAATGAATGTGAAAACCAATCGAATATCCAAAATATCTATACATCGAGATTGAGTAACATTCATCAATGGTCCAGAGAAACACACGCTGAATGGCTGGACCGAGTATTGGGCTCTAGTAAGAGTTGGGCTTCCATTTCAGTTATAAATTGACAAATAGTAATTGGGCCGAAAGGCCATTCATCATCGCCTTAAGTGGGCTGGACACTAGCATCATCACAGCCCACATATCAGTAGCTTGAATTAGATTAAAAGGTGGCGGTGGCACTAAGAAGGATGTGATTAAATTACTTAAGAAGCATCTACACCATTCAATTTAGACAGCTGTTTGTCAAACAAAATTAGGCCCGTTAAACCAAAATGGTCCCAAAATAAAGTTTCACTTTAAAAATAAAAATGACAGCAAATTTTTCATTATATTCATATCAAAATATGGGTTCGTTGCGTCAGATCATTCTACGGCCTGTGAGTCATGAGATATGTTCTTTTCTTTTCTTTTTCTTGAATTATTGGCTAGTTTCAAAAGATTTATTCTGTTTATAGGCTTATCTTTCTTTGATTTCATATATCTTTTACTTCTTTTATGTGATCTTTACTTGGTCATCCTTTTGGCTATAAGGGAATCCGCATGATTCAAGAATTATTCTCTGTCAATCATGGTCTCGTTGTCTGTCAATTAATCTGCTATGTATAGAATCGATTCTGTTCTGGTTGTATATTCCTTTGAAAGTATAGTGATTCCCTAATCATGCGGATTCCCTTATATTGGCCAGGTTCCATAAGATTGTAATAAGAAAGATGAAGAAGCGAAAATTTTGTATTTTAGTATGGCGTATCAAACGAGCATACAAATTTGTATGAACATAAGACCAATTATTTGAAGTGTATTGTAACATGCATTTATTACGGCATATCAAACATAATGGATTTATTTTATTTTATTTTATTTTATTTTTGCTTATAGCCAAGATTATTATTTGTAACTTCACTCCGTGATATATCTGGTAAGGTGAATTCAACGGTATTGTAAAATCTTGTTTATTGTATTATACTATAAAAATTCATTTTTCTTCATACTATCATTTTCATGTTCCTTCTGCTCTTGATATGGAAAAATGAGGTTCGAGAGTACTGGGAAAGTATAAAACTGTCTAATCTGTTATTTGCTCTCTTGATTTTACTTTTCCTTCAAAACAACAGTAACCTTATTAGAATGCTGAAGACTTCTTCTTAGATTGATTCGCGTCTAATTCGTTTACTGCAGCAAGTCGAGAAGGAAGAGGTGAAAACAATGGAACAGGAGAATGTTCCTCCACTTAAGGGAACTGGGAAAAAACCAAAAACTGAGGAATCTCCTTATCCAGCAGCCCCTTTGGCTGAAACAGAAGCTGAGCTTGAGGAAAAGCAAATTGAACCTCCTGCAAAAGCGGCAGACTTACCTGAAAAACAGAAGATCGAAGATAAGCCTATTGAGCTTCCTCCGACTGAAGAGATAAAGAAAACTGAGGAATACTCCTATATAGTTGGAACATTGTGCTGAAGAGAATCTGGAAGTGGCTAACAATACTGTGCCTGAACCTGATACGCCTGAGATCTCAGAATCAATGCCTGAGAACGTTACATGCCAGTCAGAGGAGAAGTCTGAATCTGGGAATGATGAAAAGCCAGAGGTCGAATTCAAGGTGGAGTTTGTTGAAGAAAAGCCAAAGGAGGTGCCAGAGATTCTTGATGTGGCTGAACCAACAACAGTTGAGGCTGTTGCTTGGCTGAATCAGAACCGACCCTTAGATAAGCCGGTTGAGCAGCCTGCCACTGAATTTAAAAAAAAGTAAGGATACTCCCTCAGCAGAAGCTCCCGTTGAAGATGATTCAGCAGTGAAGAAAAATACTGTGCCTGAACCAGATACAGCCAACATTTCAGAATCAACAAGTAATGACGTTAAACGTCAGTTAGAGGAGAAATTGGAAACTGAAACTACTGGAAAAATGGTGGAATCTAAAGTAGAGTTCGTTGAAGAAAAGCTGGAGACGTCAAAGATTGTTGATGTGCCTGAATCGACACCAGTAGATCAAGTAGAAGTTTCAAAAGAGTCTTAAAGGTGAAGATATTTCAAAACCAGCTTTTTTAGCAGAGGAGAAACCAGCAGAGAAATCTGAAGTTACTGAATTAACTGATAAACAACCTACAGCAGTTGAGCCGGCCAAAAAGGTTGAGGTTGAAACTCCAACTGATAGGCTGGGGAAGAATTTTCAGATGAAGTGAAGATAGATGTTCTAGTAACTCAAGTCGAAGCGAAAAAAGTGGAAGTCTCTCCCACTGAAAAGAGTGATGTTGAATATGAAGAGAAGGAATCTGTCAACAAAATCGATGTGCTAGAGGGAATATCGAAAGAAAAAGTAGACCCTATAAAGACTGAAGTAGAAACCAAACTCCCAAGCGGAAGATGAGAATGAAGAAAAATTTGTTGTAGACCAGGAATTGGCTGAACCCGAAACAAAAGTAGAGGATACTACTAGTTCCATTACTAAACCTAAGAAAAAGATGTGGAACAGTTACTTCCATAGACATTGAATCAATTGCAGACACTGGAAGCAAGAAAGACGAGACTATTGCTTCTACTGAAACCTGTAAAGATTCTTTGCTCGAAAAAAGAGGTTGTTGAAGAAGAAACTAAAGAGGCCAAGAATGTTGAAGACAAACCCAAAATAGAGGATACTGAAGCATCCCAAGATGTGCCTAAAGAAGAGGTACCGATGAAGACTACTAAAAAAAAAGCTATCAAATAACATAATCAAGATGATGAAGCAATCACTTGTAATGGTTTGTAAAAGTTGTGTTACTGTTTATTGTTGGTTCGCCTTAGGCATTTCTCCACCCCCTTTGAATATGGTATAGTTATATTGAATTCATTGATCAGATAACAGAGTAATTTGACTTTCTGTAAAAGGTCATCTCCCTCACAATAGGGCAATATTTTTTAGTACATTATTGTCCAAATTTTACTATCAATGCATGTTTAATACACAATGTCGATCAAAACGGAAAAAATAATAAATAGCAAAAAGAAATTTAAAATCTCGTTCATACTACTGTACTGAACAATCGCTTAGTACGTCAATTGGGTTTTTTATTCTTTCTAGTAATCTAATTTGAATACATCGAGTTAATGAACAATCAAGGATAAATTCAGAAACTTTTGAACTCAATGAGGCCTTGAGCTTTTATAACCCTAATGCAGAAGGTGGCAACTGGTCAAACATAATCAATGATCACAAAGTAAAAAAATGTATCTTCTTTTGGAAAGGAGTAGGCAACTTGGCAGAAGAGCATATCATTCAAGAATAGAAAAAGAACATGATGAGTACAACAGAAATGCCATCCTTTCCCAATAAGGACTTGCACCAAAAGGACAGGGGGACAGGTTTTCTTTGACATGAAGAGCATCTATACCAAAGAAGTATGCAATAATTGGGTTGCACAGCATGTGCAATAAATTCAACAACTTTTGACTCATAGAAAGATCTTATATGATTACTATAAAAAAAAAAAAAATTTGCTACATTTACACCTCATGGAGATCATTATGGCATATAACATTTCTCAAGTTTGTACACTTTGCATTCTTACTCTTCAAGAGTAAAAGATCCTTTAAAATATGAATGTGTTTATAAAATCTGAAGATTGTGTTAAAATTGCTGATACATATTTAAATACATCTGCATAGTTCTACTCTTCTATCACTGATACAACCCCCGAGTCATGTTCATTGATATACATACTAAAAAGAGGCAGATCATAATTTTAGCAAAACCTGTGAATTTGTAGTTTACAGTCCTGGAGTTCAAATTCAGAAATCAATATGGTTATTGTTATATTTTCACCTCTTTCAACGATCTATAAAAGCCTTGTATTCATAACTATTGCCATAAGTTTTCTGGAAGAACTGAGAGATACTGTCAAACGGGACA
This sequence comes from Fraxinus dipetala, assembly GCA_902829195.1. Taxonomy (NCBI): domain Eukaryota; kingdom Viridiplantae; phylum Streptophyta; class Magnoliopsida; order Lamiales; family Oleaceae; genus Fraxinus; species Fraxinus dipetala. The sequence goes on along the minus strand of CADEPD010016853.1, from coordinate 7,759 downwards.
GATCCCTTCCATGGGCATCAACGATATTTAATCACAACCTGAGTAGACATAAAAACTAGATTTAACTGACTATAAATAAACTGCAGCGTGCAAGTAAATCAAGGGACTGTGTAATGAGCTAACCGTCTTTTGTGCTAATGTCAGTTGCATTGGTAGGGGTAGCATCTGCACTCACACTAACATCCGGTCCTAGCTTATTCTCTTGCACCTTGGCAGGTTGGTGTAGAACATCATTTGTTGCTTGCAGCTGAAGTGGAAAGAGAGTTAAATGGGATAAGACAAAATGACGATGGAAACAGATTAGAACTCTCCAAGAAAAAACAGTTGAACTAGAATCTTCCAAGATCGATTAAATTGTGCATAATGATGCTTTGTTTGTTCAATGTAAGGGAAAAATTTTGTTACGCAATTGTAGAGCGATCCCTTCGTTTCTCAACATGTATTCAAATATAGTAGTTGTAAATCCTCCATTTCATCCCCTTCCCTTCCCTTCCTGTCCATAGGCCTCAAAATAAGAGCAAGGGACAAGGTCAAAACTTTGTTTATTTTTTATTCAATTTCAAAATTTGGGAAATAAACAAAGTAAAAAGACAGTTGGACAACAATAGAAGTCTCATTTCCAGAAACACGTAACTTGCAAAAACAAAGGATGGGTTAAGATACCAGAAGAATGTGGAAATGAATTTGGTATCTTATAAATGCATGAAACTGGTCCGCATTTAGGAATTTATACGAATACATGTCCCTTAAAATAATTCTTCATAAGCTTTTTCATTGCACATAACTTTCTAACTATTCTACAACAACTAATATAAATATAGTTAAGATTTATGATGACGAAATCTAGAAAGGTCAACACCTTCAGCACCCTGTATTACATTGATTTTCTATTTAGTTAATCAGATGACAGAAGTAAAATAAAATGTTATGATAGTCAATATGCATGCAAGTGTATATTTATCAATGGTGATTGAAGTGATATCAAGTAATACCTATCAACATCTCCTTTTCATCTTTTATTTAAAGAAGTCGAGGAAAAGAGAAACAAAAGACAAATATCACTCAATATAGTAGTACCATATAATATCCCACTATGTAGTGAGGTTAGGCCAATAAAACATAGTATGACGACTTGTTAAGAAGACGAAAGAGTAATGGAAAAATAGAAGATGGAGAGGGAATGAGATTAGCAGGGTTAGATAAGACAATTCAACAGCGATTTTTTTTTCACAGGAGTACCAGAATGGGTGGGTCATTGATCTTATTCGCTCATAACTCCAGTTTGAGCATACAAAAACTTCAATAAGTCGCAACTTAGTGTAGGTATGAATAGTCAACTGGAATTTCACTTGGATGAACTAGCTTAATTGCAGACTATTAGCTTCCTTCTATGTTTGACACTATGTCATGTCACTCACGCTCTAGCAAAAAGGGTAAAACCACCCATTTTGCCATATTCTAATGCAAAAACTTCAGGCATTAATGGTAATGATCGAGCAATAAGTTAGTGACAAGAAAAAATAGTCACTCGTGACTTGAGAACTGAGATTCAAGAATTCATGCTAAGTCCAATACTAGATTAATTTCATTCTTGTTATCTATCACTCTCTCTTCTGTGAACTATGCTATACCCGCTTCTGGTTGGTCCATCCGAAACTCAGAGAAGAGAAACCAAAAAGGTACGAAAACCACAAATTCAAAAGAGGGAAGAAGTTTTAACGTAGCCAAGGAGTATAGGATAACATAGCTATTTATGCAATGCTCATCAAATAACCAACAAGAATTTCATGAATCAATGTTTGACAGTTCTCAAATTCCACTACAATTTTTATTTTTGAGAAAACTTTCCTGACCTAGAGACGACTTGTCTGAAAATATGTAGAATGAGAGAAAATATGTAACAAGAACAAACCTTACTAGGTGTATGGTTCATTGAGCTGCTAGCTTCAGCATTGTGCATCAGCTGTGAATTCTTGTTTCTAATTGGATCATCAGAGTTTGTGGTCAGAGATGTACTAGGCACATTCATGTGACCTCCACTCATTGAGGTATTTAAACCCACGGCAGAACTTATTGGTGGGTGACCAGGTAAAGGAAACAAGGGTGCCTGTGGAACTGAGCCGGGAAGTCCATGACTAGGATGCCCAAATACCTGTTGGTTAGAACTAGCAGTTCTTGGAAAATTTGTGGACCCTGGCATTGGAGAAGAGAAATGTGATCCTTGCATAGAAGGTACTGGAAAAATAGGACATCCAGGAGTTCCAACATTCATGTCTAGCATACCCATCCCAAAACCCATTCCCATTCCCATTCCCATTCCAACACCCATGGGTGAGAAATGTGGCATGTAAGCAGGATGTATGTGCTGCATTCCTGTGGGAAACATCATTGGTGGCATACAGAACCCAGCTCCCATTGACATAATCTGCACAAAGGGGAATGTGCCAGGATTGTAATTGTTCGACAAAAATATACCCAAAACAATATTCATTAAAATGAATAAATTTGTGTCATTTTTCAATAGAATATAATTCTCTCTATTTGTGCCGTACTTGGACGAACAAAATTGGGAAGTAAGACAACTTAGAGGAGAATATTCAATAATTTGAAAGGAAAAATACCACGAAAGATCACTTGAGAAGCTTCACATTACCTGTACCTGAAGTTGAAGGGTCTTGAGATATTCAATGGCTTCATCAAGCATTGAAGCTTTATCTGCCTGTTCGTAATGGAGGAAAAGGAAACAGTTGTCAGCACTATATACTTTGATGTTCAGAAATTCATAGGAAGAAATCTAAAAACCTGTTGGAGGAAGAACTTAAGAAGATCAAAAGAATGGACGAATAGAGTTCATAGACTAAACAATTCACAAATTAACTTCACTCAATTTTAGCCCTTAATTGATGCTTTAACCTGGAAGGCTTCAGCCTTTAATTACAAAGATAACTAAGAAATCATCATTCGTTGCACTGTATTATTACCTTATTGCAGTTGGGTATGAGTTCTTGTAATGCACGCATTTTTTCATTGATCCTATCCCTCCGCCTCTGTTTACACATGCCATAAGTGGGATGATCAATGCATATTGTAAAAAGGAACAACCACAAACATATTTAACGTAATATGTTCTGAATTTTTATTGCTCACCCTTTCAGAAAGATTGTGGACTTCTGCAGCTCGACTTCTCTTGGAACCGGTACCTCCTCGAACAGAAGTTGCTTTTCTAACACTGATCGACTCAGTTTCAATATCCTGCATATAAAATGGTAAGATTAAAAGAAAAAAAAAAAGCACAATAACAAGACATTATAAACGGTGCTTGTTCCACATACATACATCACTATGGCAATCAGACTCCTCATTTTCAGGAAATTTTCTCTTGCAATTTTGTATCTGATAGCTTGAATCTCTATTAGCACTGTTACCAGATCCTACAGAAGAAGAAGCAATCACAGGCTCAACAGTTTTCTCGCAATCTGGAACTCCATTGCTTGCATTAGGAGAATTACTTGGAATCAAAGACTTGTGATTTTTAACAAAAGTTTCTCCAGGTAAACCCTCCACTTTTTCAGCAGGTTTCGACTCCTTTGGTGGCTTAGATACTGGTTGTCTTGAACCAAGCTCGTTGCATACCATAGTAGATGGAAGATGGACATCAATATTCTTTTCCGTACTATTTAACCGTTTAAAGAGTGTGGATTTGACAGGATTGCTGTTATTGGTAGCAGAACCTTTCTCGTTAGATTCCATCCTTTTCACGCCTGATGACCCTGGAATAGGCATTCCATCAGTGTTCGGAAGGTTAGCTTTAATAAGAGCAGCTGGTCTTGAGAAATGGGAAAAGTTCAACAAATTTGAACTACTACTGGGCATCTCTATATTCCGTCTCTCCATCTTTACACTGTTAGAATCATTTCCAATTGCTTGACCTCGGGCTGAGTTTCCAAATATAGCGTCTGGAATGTTACTCGTATTAGTGCTAATAATATCTGAAACTCCAGATCCTAAGGATGGATCTTGCGTCTGGCCTTGCTGAGGCAGCCATGGACACGAAAGCCGAGCTCTAGAAGAAGAAACCTTCGATGCATTCCCATTATCATGTAAATTACTTTCTGACTGGTCAAAAGTACTTCTTTTGTTAGTTGCAAATATAGATTGGGCAGACATCGCATTAACCGTAACTCCAGATATTTCAGGTAAGAATTCAGAACAGTGATCTTGCGGTAAACCATCATCTATGGGATAATTTAACCAAGGAACCATTTCATCATCTTGACTTACATCCAGTTCCCCTGAAGGCAACATAGGTGAAATATCATTCAAGATAGACTCAACTCCACCAAACTTTCCAATCCTTGACGTGGTAGAATTTCCAATACCCGAATCTCGAACTCTTGGCACGTGAGATTGTAAATTGTGAATGGAAGGGCCTTTTGTACCTCTACTAGACTGACCCTGCATCACAATCTGGCCATTCTCCCACACTAGCTCAACCAACTCGTTCTCAGCTCTGCATGCAAATCCACCAATAACTTACTATATCACATTAATATACCGAAAAATCAACTATACAACTACAAACTTATGCATTTCATCAAACGTAGTAGGATAAAGAAAAACGAAATATACAGCACAAGTAAGCTCACCGAGAAGGGATATCATTTTGGCGTCTGTTCTGCTCACCATAATCCAGATTCCCTCTAACCATTCTCAGAAACTCGGAGAGGGGCATGATGGAAAATTCATACAATTGGAACCTAGAATTGCTGAAAATTTGCAAAGATGTGTATATTATCACATTATACTGTGTGTTTTCCAAGATCCACCGTCAAAACAACTCTTCTCAAGGGCCGGATGAACTCAAATTAATTACACCAATACAGCACTACTGACGTTCAGTTGAACACCTACAAAACTCATGACATCAATAATTGATAAAACATTATGATACATGACAATTTTCCAGCTGAATATCAGGATATGTATAAAATTATGAATCAGAGAAAGATATAAGCGCAAATATTATATATATATGTATGCAGTAGGCTTCAATTAGTAACGTCTTAATCCATAAAAATATATAAAACCCAGAACAGGAGTAAAAATATTTTTAATTTCCAGTCAAAACCCAATTCTTTAAGTCTAATCTAAAGAAGCTATCAAATTGAAATTGTTTAATTGTATATAAGATTCAATCTTTTTTATTCAAACTCAATCATTAAAAGATAAACCCACATGAGATTTCCTAATTTATCAAAAACCCACTGTTCTTTAACTTAATCCCTTCACCACAAAGTAAAGTATACTTTAAGAAACACAAAAAGAACCGACATCTCAAATTAGCTCACAGAAAAGACAAGCTGTCACCAGTAATCCGTTCATAACTCCCAAAAGATGCAAACTTTAATTGAGAAAATTTTCCAATACCGAAAAATCTTCCAAGATTTTCTCCATGTATTTCCCTTTCTCACTGCGGCCAATGATGATTTTTCTTGAACCCGCCAAAGATTTTGCTAATCCAAATGAATACAGCTCTTTTGGTTGTGAAAAGTATAATCTTCACCAGCTAGCCACTTGATTTTAAGCGAGAAGTCTGTTTCTTTAAAATATACAGATATAGAGAGAATTTAGGGGCTCGTAGAAGGCGGCGAAAGGCTTGCAAATTAGAAGTGGAAGGTGGCCGAGAGAACAAGGCAGTATAAGAGGCTTTTGTTCCAAATGGTTTAACGCTTTAAAACTTTTTGAGTACAAAAATAAACAGTATTTGCCAGTTTTATTTCATATTTTCAATTCGTCAGTTTTTTTTCTTCTTCATTTTTTTTTTTTTTTTGTTTTTTGTTTTTTGTTTTTTGGGTGTATGAGAGTGATATATCACAATTGCATTATCATCACCAATAAAAATATAAAAAAAATGCAAGTGTTAGATTTTTTCTCATGTGTAATTTTCACATTTATTGTGTACAACCTCCCCCCCTCCCCGAACATATTTGAATGGCTTACAAAAGAGTGAGCCTTTTACGAATATAATAAGAAAAGTAAAATTATGTATATTTGGTAAGTTGAGCTTATAACTACATTGAGCACATTTATATTTAAAATTTTACTAATTTTTAAGTAAAACTAATTTGAAAAAATATCAAAATGTTCTTTATGTTATTTAATATTTTACGATCACAGAACTTTTGCTATTCTTCAATTTAAAGATGTCAAAATAAAAATTGCGTTGTAAGTTAGGAAAGTAAAAAATTATTGATATTCGGCATGCCTAAATGATTTTTATTTTTTTTGTTTTCCACTTTTAAGGGACAAATTAATTATTTGTTATCATTACACCTTAATGTACAAACATCAAATGTCATGATAACTTGAAGACATTAATTAGGGTTTCCACAATGAGTTATATTGTGACTTACAAGACTTTGGGCGTGGATTTTCATTTTAAATCCTTACTTCTAAAGCAACATGATTTCACAAAATATATATAGGGTAATAACTAATATTTTACCAGAAGCTTGAAAATTTCAATGAAGATTTTGGCATACATGGAGCAAGACCTCTGCATTTGATAACACGAATTCAAAGTTCTAAGATTGATATAAAGAACGAGAAGTATTTGCAACGCAGACCTCGGCAACGAGTCACAAAATATCTCTTGAGAAACATGGTAACAAAGAGCACAACGAGGTGTCAAAGTATAGACTCGTTTCCTTCACTTTTAGCTTTATTTCTCAACTCATGGAGCTAGTCAACTGATTACTTGTTTTTCTTAACTCGAGCTCGTGCTTCATGTCACCCTCCAAAGTTCGCATTTTCTTTGTTATTAATTACTCTACAAGACCTAACCATTATTATCGTGAATTAGAACACTCGTTAGTGTTTGTTTGGGATAATTTAAAAACGCAGCCTGAATTTTTTTTATTTTTTTTCAATAAAAAGCCAACACATTTGTGGTTCACTTTGAATTGCATGTAAATTGTAACATCAACATGCCATATGGTATTTATTTATTTGAAAATGATACTTTTCAATGGGAGAAGACCTTATAAGAGTAAATATATTTTAATTTCATTAGGCATCCCTCTTTTTTAATTTGTTATATGGACTAGATCACCTTTCTACTTGTATAGTTATTATCTTAATTGATCTTTAATTATATTTGCTTCTTTTTTTCTTTATTTTTTGATAAATAAAACACAATATTTCATTCATCAGCTAATTCGAGGAGTACATCCACAAATAAAGAGTTTGGGAAGTAGCTAAACCAAGCTTTTATCTTCAAGACTAGAAAATGTGCTGACATGTTCCTCATTGGTATCGCATATAACCAAATTGTTGGAAGTATGCAAGTAATAATATCACCACGAAATGAATTGGACAGAATAACGTCGTGAAAAAATGAATGCTATAAAATGGTCGAGGCAAGAGTTCGACTCTTTCTCCTTAAGACGATAATGCCTTGTACTGGTGCGACGGTATTTCGGCACTCGTATCTCAAAATACAACGACCTCGACTCGTAATAGTAGCACTACGAATTATAAGACCCGACGAACCTACTCACTTTTTTATCTTTCTAAAAGTTGAAGGACTAAAATGCAAAAAAAATATTTTTTCAAGGCTGGTTGCAAAATATGAATAATGCAGGGAGTGGAGAATAATTTTGAGAGAATAAATAAAATCAAAATTGATTTTGGAGTGAATGAAAACAGGGTATGGGGCCAATTTATAGAAGCTGAAAGGTTGTGTCCAAAAGACACAACA
>CADEPD010016852.1:0-10976 GCA_902829195.1 Fraxinus dipetala | reverse complement strand
TTAAAGTCAAATAAATTTTTTTTTAAGAAAAATAAAAAAATTAATAAGTTAAAGTTGAATAAAAGGAACTAATAAAATGGGTAGACGAACGAGGGAGAGGAAAAGATTCAGCCCTCTAGGAATTGGAAAAAAACAAAAAAGCGTGAAGTCAGTCGTTTTGTCCAACGTTCGAGCCTTGACGTCTTCTCGACCAATTTGTAGGAAGCTAATTGAGCCAATTTCCACTTTTCTCCTATGTGTTGATAAATAATGACGCTGGAAAATTTTGTTGCCAAGGTATGAAGAGAACAATGGGAGAAAGAAAAAAAGCGAGGAATGCAAACAAGAAATCCAAAACAGAGTGGCCTTCCATCAAATCCAAGTCTAATCTTCAAATCACTCGCCTGAAAGACAACGATCTTTTTACTGTATGGTGCCTTTTCCTTGAATTCTTCATTCTCTTTTATATTTTTTCACTAATTACAATTTTGTTTTTGGGATATGGATTGTTGTTGATTGACCAAATTACTATTCTGTTAATGGGTTGGTTCGACTTGGGATTTGAACTAAATTTTATTTAATTTAGGAATTTAAGCTGTACCCATAAAAAAAATTTGTCTCATGTGTTTCAATGCTAAGAATCAATTTTTTTTTTTTTAAAGTTTTATCGCATTGAATTTATAGTTTAACCTGAATATTTGTGGATACAATTGGAATTGATTCTTCATGGTTGTAAAAATAAGAGAGACTGAGCTTGTTTATGCAATTTTGATATAGCTAGAGATGATTAATTTGTAAGCCATTTCCAATTTGAAATGACAGCAGCTAGGGCGATCTTTTGGGAGGTATTTCAGCGTGGTTAGGAGAATTTCCTTTTGTTGTATCCCAGTATCATGTTTGTAATGTTTTTAGTTAGAGGTGAAAATGTTAAGGTTTGTTCTTTTTGGGTCATGGTTTTGGTTGATGTTAACAGGCTACTTTCATAAGAGTGACGTGATTTCTCTTGAGGAAGTCTGGAGGGCTAGATCAAAACTAAGTTAGCCTATGGTAGTTGCTAAAGATCTATTAGATATCTTATTAAATAGATTTAGTAACTAACACCTAACAGAGCAGAAGGGCGAAGAAGGATCCATACAGTCAGTGTTATAGAATACACGATTAAGGGGTAGTCCAATGCGCTATCCCTTCAGTCATGGACATAATGGATGGCATTCTTCCCCTTAAATCATAGAGGGAAGTTCTACAATAGAATATAGATGTTAGTTGGGCCAAAAATGATGGGATTAATTACATATATATTGGCTCCCGTTTAGCTTTCCTTGTGGTTTTGTCTACTACTAAAGTTGTGCCAAAGAATGCATGACTTTGTGCTATATACATGTATCATTGTTCAATTAATAGAATGACACCTCCTTCCACCAACACTTTTCTAAGAAAATTCTCATGGTATCAAAGCATGTTTAATCCGAATTTTTGAGTAAAACTTGCAAGCTTCAATTTCCAGTGAGTGGCCTCGTGCCGCTTGTCAGGCCAAGTTTCCCTTTTTTGGGTTTCTTTTAAATATTTATCCCATCAATTTGGTTTCTTTTACAGTATGACACAATTTTTCCTTCAGCTGAATTGGTTGGTCCGCTACTAAAATGTTGTTGATCTGAATGGAGGAGTACCCTTTAGTTCACAAGGTTCTTGAAAGTTGAAATAATTGATGTCAAAATGTGTTGGAGTTTGGAGATCGAAAGGTGTCAAATTTTTGTCCCCTGAAACCCACTAGCCCTTAGATAGTTTTCCTTGCCATGTTCATGTTAGTGAAGTGTCCAAGTTGGTTTCATTGTTTATGCAAAGCTTGAGTATCTTTTTTGTCTAATTTTATGAGAAGTTTTCCTTGCTATGATCACGTTAGTGAAGTGTCCAAGTTGGTTTCATTGTATATGCAAAGCTTGAGTATCTTGTTTGTCTAATTTTATGAGAACCACATAAAGCAACCAGGTCCGGGTGGAAAGTCCATGAGAACAATCTTGAAATAAGGGGATTTTGATAAAAAGCTGGAGGGGGGATATTATGGTTTGCAGCAGCCTGTCTTGCTGTCCTTGCATCCATCTTCCATGTTTTACATTCCAATTAGGCCCTTCTAGAATGACAACAGAGTTATGAGCGTTGATGGCCAATATATCAGCACACGATACCACTCTAGGTCACGCATTCTCAATGGCAGACTTTATGCTGTCAACAACATCAAATCCCCTGGCAGAATTACACTATCTTGTCCAGTGAAGGAAGAACCTTCAATCATCAATATACTTCCCAACATTGGTTCATAAAAATTCTTGTAACAAAACACTCTGTTATTCCGGAGCTTGGGCTTTTATCATCATGGCTGTAAAAGATAACAAATGAAAAAGGGAAACGAAGCTCCCAATTTGCTGTATGAATCATGGAGTAAAAATAACGGTCAACTCGTTTCATGGTGACTTGTGACCATGAAAGAGGACATGCAGAACTTCATTTCGAATTAGAAACAACTTCTTTTATCAATTCTTGAAAGTTTAAACTTAATGCCTCAAACTTCCTCTGATGGAGTTCCCAAATCATCTCATGCTCGGCGTGTATCATCATATCGCAAGTGATGAGAAATCATGAGAGGAGATTGTCGACGACAAAAGGCAACACAACTCCAAATCAACCACATCAAAAGTGGCCTAATATTATGGGCTTCTTACTTCAAGGTTGCCTGGAGCACGTCCTTTGCTCAGGGACATCAAGGGATTACATGAGAGGTCATGCTTTCTGGATTTAGATCGTGCAAATTCAACTCTTGTTGCCACAAATGTGGCTGCACGTGGACTGGATATTGATGATGTCCAATTAATAATTCAGGAGGATTGTGTTGTCGAGTTGCCTCAAAAGAAAGCATGGATCGAGTTGACTGAGACTGTCAAGCGTTAGATTGGGTTATATACTCACCCTCTTAGAGCTTACATTTTCTGAAGTTCTTGAATGTTTTTCCATGTGATCTTATGCTGAGCTGATAGGTGTGTGCTGGTTGTTGCACCAGCTGTCTCTATCTGGAGATACTTTTCAATAGCTTCGACACAAGCTAGGAGTCAATGACAGTTCCCTCTCCTGCTTGAGATAGGGTGTTATAGCATACATGAATTGAGGGATAGTCCAATGCACTATCCCTTTAATTGTGGACATAATGGATAGCATTCCACCCCTTTAGTCATGGAGTGATTTTCCACAATATAGATGTTAGTTGGGCCGAAGATCATGAGATTAATTACATATTGGTTGGCTCCCATTTAGCTTTCCTTGTGTGGTTGTCTTCCACTAAAATTGTGCCAAAGAATGTACTAACTTTGTGCCCTATATATGTACATCATTGTTCAATGATTAGAATAACACTTCCTTCCACCAACACTTTTCTAAGAAAATTCTCAGTTGGCCCTCAAATTATTAGGAATAATGCTTAATTTGTTGTTGGTTGTTGTTACCGTGGTCTATAAGTGCTGAAATTGAGAAATAAAAAGTGGATGCAGTGGTTTATAACATTTTAAAAACTTCATTTACTTTTTGCCCTCCCTTGAATTTAGCTCTTTTAAATTGTTCGATTGAAATTCTTTTTCCTTTTTCCATGAATTTTGTTGCATGTGCTCAGATTCAGAACTTCTTTACGCCTGTTGAGTCGAAGGCAGTCATTAAAGTTGCAGAAGCAATTGGCTTTCTTCATCAAGGGAGTCTTGGTCCAACAAAAGGAGAAGCTTATAGAGACAATGATCGAATAGCTGTACACGATCCTGTTCTTGCAGATGCAATATGGAACTCTGGGCTCAAAAACTTATTTTCTGATATTAAGTTTCGAGGCAAACTCGCGGTTGGTTTGAACCCAAATATAAGATGTTATAGGTCTGTGGCATTATAGGGTTTATATGTATATTGTGAGGAAGTACACGGTTAAAATTAGTGAAGATGAAGGGTGGTGCTTGGTATTTTTTCTGTAGCAACATGTATTGATTTCCTTTAATTAATTTTAGAAATTTTATATTCTAGGTACACTGCTGGTCAGCGATTTGGACGGCACATTGATGAAAGCGTTGATCTTGGAGAAGGGAGGTGTACACACTATACATTGTTAGTCTACCTTAGTGGTACTCCTGGTGGAACTATATCGAACCCTAAGAATGATGATGTCTCCCGGGATTCTTTATCTGAGGCTCTGGTTGGAGGAGAGACTGTTTTCTACGGCCCAAGAAATGCTCTGGTGGCAGAGGTCTATCCTTACCCTTGATGCTACATGCTTCTCTCTCCTGTCACTTCCAAAAAAGGAACTCTAGACACATCCTTATATATGTTACATAGCTAATTGAACTAATTTGTCGTTTTTAACCTTGTCACATGACATAGTGAGACATGTACTTCTCTTTCACATTTTAACTTCTTGCCCAAAATCAATCTATTCAACAAGTGAAGTATGAGGGTTTTTGAAATCAGGGTTTATGGTAAACAGACTGTTAAATTAAAATGTGAGCTCTTGTGGCCTCTCAATCCTAGCTCAATAAGTTAAATTGGGCTCCATTGAATTGCAATGCTCTGTCCATTTAGTATTTCTTGTTTTATCTATATTTTGCCTCTCTCAGACCAGCTTGCGATTTACGACTTGAAGGATCCGAAACTATACTTTCTTGTGATATCATTTTGCATATTATTGATAATCAATGTATCATCTGATTGGGTTTATTACTTATTTGAATTTTCTAAATTCGTTAGGTACCTCCTACTGAAGGTATGGCTCTACTTCACATTCATGGTGATAAGTGTATGCTGCATGAAGCACGAAATGTCAGTAAAGGTGTTAAGTATGTCTTACGATCTGACGTAGTATTTGCATGACGGTGGTCAAGCTTCGATTAATCATCACGTTCTGTAAGTTTTTTTTCTATATCCTAAATATTATGCATTAATGAGAATATATTGATTCAGTATGAAGCATTTGTATCCATCATTTCTCAATTTATATCTAACTAGAAAAAGACGTACACTTTTGTATGGCCCAAAAGAATAATAGAAGAAGAAATTCTGTAACTAGCAATACGAACATAGAAGTTGGCAGATCAGTATTCATTATTTATAATTATGCCAAACTAGGCATTTAGCTAGTTGAAGATAAATATTGCTATATACTTGTATTGATGCTTATGTTTTGCTGTGTGGGATATTGTTCTTCCCCTCTTGTAGCTGGAAGTGTTGTGAGTGATATTACTACCATAAATAGTCCATTCCTCTCTTATCAATCCTTAGCCGTCTGGTTCCTGCTTATTTAACCTATGTCACGAAGAAAAATAGAAACTTAATGGTAAAGAAAGTGAGAAACGTAAAATAAGAAAAGTTAAAAGAACAAATTTTCTCCTAAGCAAGAAGAAATATCACATGCCATAAAAAAGATGTATGAGGTCAATTTCTGTTAATGTTTGGATATCTTGGTGGCATTGCCTGTGCAAAGGTTCCTCTTCATTTGGTCATAACCTATCAAGAACAAACACAAACATGATTTGGACACGTACGTTATTTTCAAAAAGTAGAACACAACCACGCTGAATAAGTAAAAGAAATTAACTTTTTTTCTTTTTCATTATTATGAATACCCAAGTGAGTTTTTTCTAGTTCTGATTTCGAGAGAATTATTTTGGACTTGAAATTTTGAATAACATTGGAGACTTTTGGTGGTTATTTGTTGTTAAGATTTTTTACCAGTGCCAGACTGGCAATGGAATTTTTCTTCACTTGTTTGTATTTTAAGTGAAAAGTTAAATAAGTGGCTCACGTGCAGATTTTTTCCATTCTTCAGATATCTCCAGATTCTTCCCTTCTCTCTCTCTCTCTCTCCCCGTCTCCCTTGATTCTGGAGGATTCACAGTTAATCCTAATTTTATTTTGCCTGAAAATTTGCATTTCACCTTTTTTTTTTTTTTGGTTTCAAATACTACAAAATGAGGCTCTCCTTGTTGGATGTTGATGTTGTGTTGTGTTGTTGGCATGTTGGATTTAAAAGAGAAGGGGACATGCCAAGATGCGTCTGTGTCAAGTCCAACCCAACGCTTCCATGCCAGTTAAAATGGGGAATGAAAAGAAAATAAGAGCTCACAAAGCACTTGCACAAACTCTTGTCGATCTATATATTGGGACTAATTCATTGTATTTCATTTGTTTCTAATTTACAGAAGAAATGTTTTGTTTCTTACAGGTTCTCTTATGACAGCAAACTTGAGTTCATGTCAAATATGTGCATCGGGTTTTGATGATATTTCCGGATGAAGCTTATTTGAGCAATCTGTGAATGCAGGTTTGCTGTTGTTCACGTGATGTCGTCTTTGCTTCTTATTGTGTCGAGTATTAGATGAAGAACATGGCAAATTAAAGCTGCATTTGTCTCTATGATTATGCCAAATTGAACTAAAATCTGCTCGTAGAATTCTCGTTTAATGCTTAGAAAGGAAAGCTTTCTTACGAGTACTTTTTCATTCGAAAATGCTTTTCCAGCACAAAATTTGAGTAACGGTGTCGGTAGGAAGTGTATTATCCTTCAGAATTATAGTTTGTTTTCATTTACAATGTATTTGATGACGCAATGTTTAAACAACATTGCATATTGCCTTAATCCTTTTTAATGTTGGTGTTATACAAAGATCGAACTTAAAAAATTACAGATCGAAGAATCTTTACAAATACTAATACATCAAACTACTCATAATAACCACTGAACATCGAAGGTTTCATAGAACATAGGCTCAGAATACTATCACTACTAGAACAACACCATGAAAGCTTATATCTAAACTAACTCCCTCATGATTCACAAGCCAAACGCGTAGCTTCTTCTATGGATCAAAAGAGCTAAACATTACCACAATCAGTCACTAGTTCTTTCACGAGATTAACAAAGAATAACACTTCAAGTAACAGATTCGAGGGATCCTCACAGAGAAGATGATAAAAAATCAGAAAGAAAACGAACACTCTAGAAACCCTTAAGAATGAAAGAATACAAATAATGAGAAAACCAATCGAATACCTAAAATATCTATGCATCGAGATTGAGTAACATTCATCCAACAGTCCAGAGAAACACGCTGAATGGCTGGACCGAGTATTGGGCTTTAGTAGATATGGGCTTCCATTTCAGTTATAAATGGACAAATAGTAATTGGGCCGAAAGACCATTCATCATCGCCTTAAGTGGGCTAGACACTGGCATCATCATAGCCCATAATCTCCACCTTAATGCCAGTGGTTAATCAGGCAGCTAACTATACTCTACACTAAGTAAAACAGCTTCCAGTGATCACCCTCCAAAACATCAAGTTTAGAATTAGTACCTGCATTCAACAAGTCACCCAATATCAATTTTCAACATTTGCAAACAAGATTTAAACTTTGCTAAAGGCGGTACCTTATTACCCATATCAGCTGGGTTAAATTGAGTAGTAATTTTCTCAAGTAATAAGGCATCTTTAGCAACAATATCTCTTATGAAATGTAACTTTACATCAATATGGTTTGTTCTCTCATGAAAATTTGGATTTTTGCATAAATGTATTGCACTTTGACGGTCAGAATATAATGCAACATGATTAGACAATTCATTAATTTCAGACAGTAAGCCTTTAAGCCACAAAGCTTCCTTTATGGCCTCTGTTGCAGCCACATATTCTGCCTCAGTAGAAGACAAGGTTACAACATGTTGCAATTGTGATTTCCAACTAACACATGTTCCACACAAAGTAAACACATAAGAGGTAGTACATTTTCTATTATCAATATTACCAGCAAAGACAAAATCAACAAAACCTTTAAGCACAACACCATCATTGCAGACACTAAAACACAATCCTAAATGTGAAGAACCTTTCAAGTACCTTAATAACCATTTTAATGCAGTTCAATGTTCTAAGCCAGGATTAGCCATGAATCTGCTAAGATTACTAATAGCATGAGCCACATCAGGTCTAGTACAAACCATGGTATATATCACAGATCCTACAGCATTAGCATAAGGAATCTTTTACATTTATTTAACATCAGATTCATTAACAGTACATTGATCTTTTACTCAATTTAAAATGGCTGGCAAGAGGTATAGATAAAAAAAATTTGAATTATTTATAGCAAATCTAGTCACCAATTTTTCAATATATGCAGACTGTTTCAAAATCAGAACCCTATCATGCCTCTTCCTGGTTATTTTCATGCCTAATATTTTCTTAGCATATCCAAGATCTTTCAGTTCAAATTAAGCACTCAAAGATCTTTTAATTTCATTAATAACATACATGTTATGGCCAATTAGAAGCATATCATCCATATATAAGAGTAAGAAAGCAACAATAGCATTTTCATCATCTCTTTTAAAGTACAAGTAATGGTTAAATTCATTTCTTACAAAACCAACAGAAAAAACATAAGTATCAAATCTTATATACCATTGTCTTGGGAATTGCTTCAAACCATACAATGATCTTTTCAACAAACACACGAATTCAGTTTTAGATTTATCAATAAAATTGGGTGGTTCTTTCATATAAATCACTTCATCAAGACCACCATGTAAAAAGGCAGTTTTTACATCCATTTGTTCAAATTCAAGATTATAATGAGCAACAAGGGCAAGCATAACTCTAATAGTAGTATACTTAATCACTGGAGAGAAGATCTCATTATAATCTATGCCTTCATTTTGAGTAAACCCTTTGGCCACAAGTCTAGCCTTAAATCTTATAGGCACGTTCTCAGTGTTACCCTTTTTAATGTTGAAAATCCATTTGCAATCAACAATGGATTTACCTGCAGGTTTAGGAACTAAAATCCAGGTTCCATTCTTAATCAAGGAGTCCATTTCATAATTCATAGCAATCTGCAATTCCTTATATTGCTGACTGGAGATAGCCTCATCATAAGATTTTGGCTCTCTAAAGGCTAAGTCTTGATAGGAGAGTAAAGCTAAAGTCAGGTAGTATCTATATCTTATAGGTTCTCTAATATCTCTCATAATTCTATCCTAGTCAATTGATAGTCATTATCATCACTCTCTTGCTCTTCTACATCATCCTGAACCTCATTTTCTTCTCTATCATCACTCAGATTTTCATTTTCAGCCTATGTCTCAACCTATTCAGCATCAGCAGGTTGAGTGGGCAAGCCAAGCTCCACCTGCAGCTTGGTCCTATCACTTCCTACACCTTCAGCAGGCTTATCAGACCATTTTCCTCTCAAACAGGACATGTTTTGCTCATCAAAAGTGACATCCCTGCTAATAATGATCTTAAAACCACTAGATTCTCTACTTCACATCCTATAACCCTTCACCCCATCAGGATAACCTAAGAAAACACATTTTTGGGCCCTATGTTCTAATTTCCCTAAATTTTGGTGAGAATAGGCTGCACATCCAAAAACTCTCAAATGTGAGTAATCAGGAGTATATCAAGTCCATTGCTCTTCAGGTGTCTTATCACCTAGAGCACTAGAAGGGGTTCTATTAACAATGTAAGCAGTTGTTATCAAGGCTTCCCCCCAAAATGTTTTGGGGCACAACTAACCCAACAAACATGCACCTCACCTTCTCTAATAAAGTCATATTCATTCTCTCAGCCACCTCATTCTGCTGAAGGGTATAAGGAGCAGTTTTATGTCTCTTTATACCATTCTCAGAACAGAATAGGTCAAACTCAACATTATAAAACTCAAGGTGTCATTGTCAGTCCTAAGAGTTTTAATTTTCTTCCCAGTTTGATTTTCTATTAACAGTTTCCAGGCTCTAAACTTCCCAAAGGTCTCAGATTTGTGTTTCAACAAATAAACCCAAACCTTCCTAGAATAGTCATCAATTAAAGAGAGAAAATATTTACTTCCCCCTTGAGTAACAGTGGATGAAGGCTCCCATAAATCAGAGCGAACATATTCAAGGATAGAGGTAGATATGTGTTTTTCTATGCTAAAATGCAACCTGTGCTGTTTTCCTAAGGTGTAGTTTTCACAGAAATGAATTCTAGAAATAGAATCATTTCCAAAGGCACCCTTATTCTAGAGGATACTTAGGCCCTTTTCACCTACATGGGCCAATCTCTTGTGCCACTTTAAAGTGGCATCAAGATCAACATTGGATGACTCAGCTATCCCATTAATCACAGCACTGGCCTTAGCAACATAAATTACATTCCTCTTAACACCTTTAAACATCACAAGAGATCCTCTCATCACCCTTAATAAACCATCACCCACCTTACCAAGCAAACCTAAATCATCTAGACTTCCCATCGAAATCAGGTTCCTAGATAATTCAGGAATATATCATACCATTTCCAAGGTAAAGATATAATAATTTTCAAATTTCAATGTAATCTCACATATGCCTTCAACTCTACATGCAATATTGTTGCCCATTACAACCTCTCCACTATTAACCTCCTTAAAAGAATTAAACCAACTTCTTTTAGGAGACATGGAAAGTGCAACCAGAATCTAGGATCCATTCCTGGATCTGATTCTCACCATTAACAATATTAACAGAATCACAGTCGATTGAAGGCTTAGTCACCACATAGACATCTACAGATTAGAGTCACTAGGTTCAACTAAATTTCCTTCATCAATTCATTTATTCTTCATTTCATTCTTTCTTTTAAAACAGTCTTTTATGAAGTGTATAGATTTCCCACATCCATAGCACTTCTTATTTCCAGCTTAGACTTAAACCTGCTCCTACCTTTAAACATCTTCTTTTGTTCCCCCAATTGTTAATGCCTTTATAGTTCCCATTAAACCTACTTTGAGTCCTTCCTCTCACAAACAGAGTCTCAGGCCCCTCATTCTCTTTCTCAGACCTAAGTTCAAGCTCTCTACTCTTCAATGAGTTTATAACAATGTCAAAGGTCAAGATATCTCTGCCATATTTTAGGGCAGCCTTGACATCTTTATAGGTATCAGGAATGGAATTTAACAACACA